>CM050163.1:60798232-61045732 GCA_027410445.1 Discoglossus pictus | reverse complement strand
TTGGTCAGTGGGTCGGTCGGTGGCCGTGATCAGGGGTGGCACAGGCCTCATGGGGGTGATCCACCCCCATGTGGCCTGTGCCACCCCGCTCACCGGCCGATTACCCCGATCACCGTGATCGTTGTAATCGGGCGGTGGCATAGCATAGGCCACATCGGGGTGGTGATGATCGGGCCTCGGGGGTGGCACAGGCCACATGGAGGTGATCAGGGGTGGCTGGCAGTGGCACAGGCCTCAGTCATGGGGGTGATCCGATCACCGCCCGATTACCCCGATCACCGTGATCGGGGTAATCGGGCGGTGGCATAGCATAGGGCAGGCCACATCGGGGTGATCGGGGGTGGCACAGGCCACAGACATGGTGGTGATGGCTGAGGCGGGGGTGGCACCATTGCAGGCCAGGCCTAGGTCGGTCGTCTGTGGTAGGTAAGTTGGTGGGTGGCTTGGTAGGTGGCAGGCCAGGCACTGGGCAGGCATAGTGTTGTAACTGGGGAGACCCTACCTTTTATTAGGGGCACTAGGTGTTTGGTTTGGCCAGGGGCAGGGCAGTTGCCAGGTAGACTTACTGTTAGGTTGGGCAGAGCAGATGTGAGTAGTTTCAGCCAGGGAGGTCTCTCTCAGTCTCAGCGTGAGCAGGGTCAGGAAACAGAAAGAGGGAAGGGACAGGCATCTGGTGGTTTTATTAACTGTGGGTGTCAATCAAAAAGTTAACTCGAGGGCCTATTAGCTGGTGGGCGCTCGGAGCTAACGGTCTGGGTGGGTTTAGATTGTTCTCTTGACAACTGTACAGCCTTCCATCATTGATTGGTCAATGATGGAAGACTGTCAGTCATGAAATTTATACATTTATCACCGCCCATGCATATCGTCATTGTGCTGGTGGGCGGAATGCATTAACGGTCAGGGGGCCAGGCCTCATTGATTCATAGAGTCTAAAGGTTAGTGTACTTAGTGTAATATGATCACACAGGGATGCAGGGATTAGTTAATATATACACACAAGGGCAAGGGGTTATCTTAAAGTGACAGTGTCCCAGGGAATAGTTTGCTTCATTTATTACTGTAATAACACTTGAATGATTTGCTTCATTTATTACTGTAATAACACTTGAATGATGATGTACACATTATATTTAATTGTTTTTGGGTATTAATAATAAATTATTGTGTTTTTTTATTGCAGGGTCACGAAAATATTTGGGGGGGCGTTTGCCCTGATGCCCCAATGGACGGGCCGCCCCAAAAGGATAAAACAAGATCTAACTATGAATATATTCCGATGTGTAGCCATTTTTGTTCAGTGCATAGTTTAAGGTCTTAGGGGTGGCATCTCTAAGATTTACAATAAAAAAAACTCTGCCTAGTATGGCTGTGCACTGTAGTTCTCTTCATGTTATTCTATAACTGACAATGCACAACATTAGTTAAAAAAGTCCCATAATGCATTATGTTCCCTATTGCCTATCTTTCAGATGTTGATGTTACTGTATATGGCTGATTCTCTGTTAGTAGAGAAATAATGTTAGCAAATACTGTGATGCTAATTTCTGCTAGTGCTAGCTACGATACCTCTATCTAACATATGCCCATAGTGATAGCACATCATGGTGTGAGAATGTAATAGGAAACGCAACTTAGTGAACACTGTGAAGGTCACAATGCTGATTCAATGTCTGTATTTGCAGCATTATTGCCCTTTACTACTCCAAAAACTCTTCTGCGTTGACCATTATTAATATAACTAACTTTAAATCCCCCCTCTGGATTCCTACCGTATCGTGGTGAATGGGCTTGATACTGTGCGATATACCATTGAGGGTCACCGAAGAAGTGCAGGTCATAGCAGAGACGTCAGACAAATTGCGGTCCATCGGAGAAGGAACTGGCAACCCACTCCAGTATTTTTGCCAAGAGAACCATATGGCTAAGCACAACGCCACACACAGATAGATGTGCCTTGTGTGCTGCGTCCACATGGTCACCGAGAGTCAGACACGACTGAAATACTGAACAACAACTTTATTCCTTATTTGTTTTTTATATCAGTTATGTAATTTCAATAGGATTTCAGATATTATACTATACTATCAGTTAATTTATAGGAAGATAAGAATGTTTTCTACAATAATGTTATTATGGCTAATCTCGACTATTTAAAAGTAGAGGAAAAAAGTACAATCTTGACAATAATTTGTATCAGGTTATGCCCACTAAAAATGTTCTTATTTATAAAGCCATTAGGAGTGGTCTTTGGTATTTCTTCTGTTTTTGGGAGTTAGGGGAATACTCTAGTTTGTGAGTGAGGGAATATTTTTTATTACCATAGGGTTTGGCTGTCAGAGTGTCACTGAGCAACTTGTAATTTATTGCCAGTGCAGAAATCAATGAGATTTATGCCTTGCTTTTCGGCTGGTAGCAGTAACCCGTAACAGTTTGCTCGCAATGTTTTAGGGATGTGGGATTAACATAGCTAGGTGGGATTAACATGTCAGGGCACTCGTAAGTGCTTTTTCAGGGATTAGCATAGGGCCCTAAATCGGCCACATAATCCTTTCAGGGACCAGACATATTGTAAAGATTCCTTTCCTTTACCTTAAAACTGCACTCCATGGTCCAAAATCCTTCATGGGATGCCACAATGAATCATGACCTTAAAAGACTCTAATGAGTACCTCACAACCTCTCTCCAGGACCCTTTAAAGAACAGTGTGTTGTCCCCAGAAAGTAAGGGTTTTGTTTATTTAAGATTTTATGTATGCTGTCACCTACTGACTTTTTGTGTGTATTGTACTTCTCTAAACAATCTCACACAATTTGAAATGGGATTTCAGGTCCACAAGCCATCTGGACCAGTGGTTCCCAAACCTCTTCTCAAGATCCACCATATTTAGGTGAAACACTGTTTGGCGGCGGAGACTCAAATTGCTTCACCTATATATTCACACAGTGTGTCACCTAAATCGGGGGGTGTCTGGTGGGTTATGAGGAGAGATTTGGTAACCACTGTTGTAGACTTTCCCTCAGGTCCGACTGTGGGAGCCATCTTGGAGGAATAACATTATAATGCTGCAGGGATGTGAGAGCTAAGGAACAGAACCTCATTTACCTTTTAAAAAAGTCCTGTGTTTTACAGTTGCTTTTATTTCTCACTTTCTTACATGTATGTTCAAGTTGTTTTGTTAGGGATGTACAATAACCATCCTTTTTCGTTCTTGTGGCGATGTGTGATAAGACGCAATAACATGATTATATTGCCTGTAAAGGAGCTCCAAGGTTCAGAGAAGAGGCCTCACGAGGGTCTGTAAACAGAGCAGGCACAACAAACCTATTCAGAGGAAGAAATCCTCTTGTGGAAAATTGTATAAGCAACCCTGGGCAGCACAAAATGGAAGCCCACCTTTCCATAAAATATATATGTCATGTATGAATTAGCCAGTTCTGTTTCTGAACTTTAGCTGAACCTGTGTTTTCAAATAGCCATTTTTGCATTTATTAGCAAGTTAGAAGTATTCAATTTTATAAATATTTTTTTTTACCAAACAAGTTTTATTTTTTATCTTGGCGGTGGCTGTGTTTATTTGTATAAATTGCTGGTGGTTGCAATATTGCACTGTAGTTTTGTGGGTAGACCAGAAAATGGATTTTTGTGTTTTTAACTTTTTCACTCATACACGTCACATGCCCGCAGATTTTTTCCTCCGGTTACCACAGTTTACTTTAAGCTGCTCTTTAACTATTAAACTTAAAAACTACATAAGATTATAAAATACTTCTTTTCATTTTAACAATATCCCTGGTCAACAAAACAAACACCTTCATGATAGAGCTCTGAGGAAGTGATGTCACAAACACAACATTGATTCCTGTACTTATAAACAGAGTCTTCAAAAATTCATATTTTTGCAAAAAAAAATGTTATTCGTTTTTTTTATTTTTTTCCCAAAAACATTTTGATTGTTGTCAAGTCTAAATATACAAAAAAACATAAAGAAAATGATTGAAGACAGCTGCTAATATTGATAGTTTGGTACATGCAAACAAGTGTCTTTTTTCTTGAACTGCAGTGGTCCTTTATACTTAAAGGCATATCTAGGTGTCCTGGATTATGAATGCATCTGATAGAGGAGAATCAGTAGTGTATGACATTCTTTGCATGAAAAAATACTAAAATAAACATTTACAAACTCACCCTGATGTTTGCTAATTTTTTTTAATTTGCAAACTGCATCTTTTGTTAATTGACATCCCTGAAAATCTCAGCTAAGGTTAGCATTAAACTCATAAATCGTTTTGGCCAATCAGGAGAAAGCAGGAGTTAGTTGATACATTTGTATTATACTCTGGGGTTCCTGTGTCGCAAAGCAGCCTAGGATATGTAGTCTATCTCTCTCATTGTGCTCTGATTCTGCTTTGAGCTCAGACCTCACCCAATGATCTGATTACATCCTGCAGCAGTACTTCATGTGGAATCTACCATAAAGGTCGACCTCTGTATCTGGCTGCCTCTCTTCAGTATATTTGGTTACGTAAGCTCCCTGTGAGTGTGCAAAGCTGAATTTTACTTTCCTGCCTATAACTTTCTAAGAACACTGAACTTTTCTATATAACACACATTTTTTTCTGATAATCACTGCCTGTTTTTTGTACCAAACATTTGAAACCCAGGAAACTTATTTATACCTTTAACACTGTCTGTTCTGCCAAGTCTACATCAGCTATCACTTCAATACAGATTTTTTCTTGACTTCTACTGTCTTCTCCCTCTCTCCCCGAGGTTCCACACAATTACCCCAGTCACCCCTGACAGTAACTCATGATCCAGCTGTCATAAGATATAAACAATGAATATATATGCTTTTACCTAATATATGCAGTTTAGTAGGAGATTATATTTTCCCTACTTTGGCCAAACAACACCTAGCCTAAATAAATGTATGTGAATTAATTAAAAATATTTCTGGACAAATAACGATAACTTACACTTGTGTAATATAAATTTTCCTTGTATTATGCATATTCTCTGCTTTATTAGGATTTGTTCTTGATGGCTCCTACATGCATGTACTGTCTTTAAATAAATAATAATAATAAAAAAATATATATATGCTAAACTAACATATATATGAACCCTAAAACTGACCCTTTTATAAGTTCCTATGTGTAGGGGCATAGGAGCCAAACATATTCTGAGGGGATAAAGCTTAAATAGGCAATATGCCTTTGCAAGTTAAAGGTATATCTAAGTGAGCTGGATTAATACATTTCTGCACTCTATAGGCAAAAAGCAGCTTATATGTAGACATATGTAGACAGCATATCTCATAAAACATTTTATTTTTATTAATATCTAAAAATTGTTTACACTCCAGTGGGTTTCTACACAAGTTCCTGATCCCCACCTAATCAGCATGCAGCATCCAGGGAGCAATATTAACCCACGATTTACCTGCTTTTGCTTGCTCTGCAATAGTAGAGCAGTATTGTCAGCCTCCCAGTCACTGCTGGGATATGACTCATCCCTGCTTCCTGTCTATGCTGTGTGGAATCTTTCATCCAACCGGATTGGCCAAAACAAACTATGGAGGGGGTGTTAACATTAATTTTAAACTGTCACAATAGATTTTGCTAACTGTAAGGTAACAGCCTTATTAAATTGCAATTCGGTAAATTTAAAAGTGCTCTATTTAAGCACATAGCATATTTTTTTTACAGAAGTTTTTAGTTAGTGAACTTCTATCCAAAAGCAAGGTCTTCACAAACTAAAAACTCCTGTAAATAAAATATGCTGTGTGCTTAAATAGAGCCCTTTTAAATTTACTGAATCGCAATTTAATAAGGCTGTAAGTATTTAAATGTTTATTTTGGTATTTTTTCATGCAAACATTTTTTTTTTTAATATACTATTACTTCACCTCTATCAGATGCATTCATAATCCAGGAAACTTACATATCACTTTAAGCAGGTATTCTATGTGTCCCGGAATGTTTCACTATCAAATGTTTCCAAGTTTGGATATAGAACTTTTCAATGGTAAGACAAATAGCTTGAGAATACAGGCAATGGTCTTGTGATTTATTGGATATGCATGCCAATCTCTGTGGGATATTCAAAAGACTCTAGCATTGACTGAGGAAACTCCAGGGATATTTAAAACAAACGGAAATTCACTTGGATGTTATATTATGGGTGAGGGGGGTAGAGAATGGAGACAAGCAAAAGATGGATTGTAAGATAGATAAGAGGAAGAAAATGAGGGATGGGTGGGAGCACGGCTTCTTCCAGGGTCTTAGGGCTAGGTGAAGGCAAACATTTTTTTGTTTAATAATCAAGCAGTAAAGAACAATTTGTAGGAACTTGGAATATTAGAACTATAAACCATGGCACACTGGACGTGTTCAAACATGCAATAACAATATGAGTCCCTTAGACTGCAAGAAGATCCAATCAATAATACTAAAGGAAATCAACCCAAGCTGTTCATTGGAAGGTTTGATCATTAGGCCAAAGTTCAAATATTTTGGCCATATCATGAGAAGACAGATTTTCCTAGATAAGTCTCTGATGGTGGGAAAGATTGAAGGCACATGAAGAAGTAGACAACATAGGCTGAGATGGATAGATTAGGCTATTGAAGCAATGAACATGAATGTGAGAAAGCTCAGAGGGTAAGTGGCTAACAGATGCGCCTGACACGCAGTGGTCCATAGGGTTACAGAGAGCCAGACATGACTGCACAACAACAAAACTAATGAATACAATATTAAGTTACAATTCACCGGAAGGTAACTCTTATACTATATTGTACTAAAACTGTTGATTGCAGGCTTCACAAGCATATATATATATATATATATATATATATATATATATATATATATATATATATATATATATTGTGGTGTACTGCCCCCTCCGTGGATGGGGCAAGTCACACAGTAGTGAGGAAATCCCCTCCAGTTAACTTGGAGATAATTCCCTGGAGCTGGGCTAATTGATGCTGCAGGTGTGAAATGCCTTTTTAAAAGACACACACAGAGATGGGAAGGCTGCTGATTAGGCTCTGGCCTAAGGGCTGTGAGAAGCTTTTGGATCTGCAGTCTGTGTGAAGAAGCTGGGATAGAGAACCTTAGACAGCACTGTTGCTGTTGGATCCTGAGAGGTGGGATAAGCTCTGAAGGAAGGCTGTAAGGAAGACTGCTTAAAATACAGAGAGACACTTGCAGGTTTGCCTGGAGTGCACAGGACCTGCTGCAATCTGATGCAGCGCTGCTGACAACCCCAGAGTCACAATGTGCTCCCAGAGGTCGGTGTAGACTCAGAGTTTGAAGATTTCTTCCAAGGAGAGAACGAGTTGAGTCCTGGAGCAGTGACTAGTAAATGTGTGCTGAAAAGGTCCATGTAGCAGAGATAGCTGTCAGCAGTTTGGACTGCATAGAGACAGAGCAATAGAGCTGGGGCCTGGTTAGTTAGAGAAAGGCCAGTGAAATGACTGTTGCTAATATTCACAAGAGAAACTGGACTCAAAGGCACCACCCCTCTGTGAAAGAAGGTTCTGTTTTACCTACAGACCAAGAAGCGGGCTCAGGGCTAGTCAGGGTGTTCCTGCAAATAAGCCACCCCGTTTGTGTAGATGTTTCTTTTAATCTATTGTTTGTTTTGAAACACTTTATTAAAAGCAAAGATAAAAGTATATATATAGTTATAAAGAGTGAGGTAGCCGTAAGTGTCCAGTAATCTAGATGAATAATCAGAGTATTTAGCGATACCTTTTTTATTGGACAAACATTGCTTTTGACTTGACATAGAGAGGTTGCTCTTGAAAGCTTGTCATAATAATTATTATATAAAAAGGGTATCACTATATACTGCAATGCTCTAAATATTCATATATATATATATATATATATATATATATATATATATATACTGTATATAGATGAATAATCAAAGTATTGCAGTATATATTGATACCTTGAGAAAGAGAGGAAGCTCTTGAAAGCTAGTCTTATATTTATGAATTTGTTTGTCCAATAAAAAAGGTATCAATATATACTGCAATACTCTGATTATTCATCTGGATTACTGGACACTCACGGCTACCTTACTCTTCATATATATATGGGGTTCTACAGGACCTGGCTCTCTCTGTCATCCCTCACATACAGTCACTAATTAAATCTTGCCTTCTCCATCTAAAAAACATTTCCAAAATATGTCACTACCTTACACAAGACAGAACTAAGATTTGAATACACTCTCTCATCATTTCTCGGATCGACTATTGCAACTTACTTCTTGCTGGCCTGCACATCACCCGTCTATCCTTACTTCAATCCATAATAAATGACTCATTTTCGGGACACAATGTTCAGTGTCGGCAGCTCCTCTTTGACAATCACTCCACTAGCTTCCCCTAGCCTCCAGAATAAAATTGAAAATTATGACCCTAACTTACAAAGCCCTCAACACGGGGCTCCCCCATACATCTCTGCTCTCTTTTCAAAATACTACTCCACATGACCTTCTTCTCTCTACCACTCTTGTCAACTCCCCTTATTCCTACCTCCAGGACTTGTCTCGTGCTGCCCCTATTCTCTGGAACTCCTTGCCTCAAAACCTCACTAAAAACACATCTATTTAAAGAAGCCTATCACCTTCCATCCTAACAAGGAAAACATTTCTCTCTTCTTATTGTACCACACACAAACCTTAACCTCTAGACCAGGGGTCCTCAAACTTTTTAAACAGGGGGCCAGTTCACTGTCCCTCAGACACTGTTGGGGCCCGGACTATAGTTTGAAAAAATATGAAAAAGTTCCTATACAGTATATATATATCCCTCCCTTCTTTTCGTCCCTTCTCCCTCTTCCTTTTCCCTATAACCTCTCTTCTATCTCGCCTTCTCCCTTCCTCTCCCTCTTGCTACTTATCCCTCTCCCTTCTTTCTCTCCCGTGTCCCTTTTTCCTCTCTCTCTTTCTCCTTCTCTCTGCTTCTCTCGCACCCTTCTCCCTCTTCCCTCTCTCTCATTATCATCTCCCTACTCCCTCTTCCTCTCCCCTTTCCCTCTCTTCTATCTCTCCTTCACCCTTGCTCTCCCTCTTGCTACTTCTGCCTCTCTTTTCATTCTCTCTCCCTTGTCCCTATCTTTCCTTTTCCCTTCTCTCTTTTTCCTCTCTCTACTTCTCTCTCTCCCTTCTCCCTCTCTCTACTACTCCATTTCTCTTTTCCATCTCCCTGCTCCCTCTTTCAAATTCTTCTCCATCTCCCTTCTTGCTCTCTCTCCTTCTCACTTTCTCCCTCTCCTTCTCCCCCTTTCCTTTTAACTTCTGTCATTCCCTTCTTCCTCTCCTCCCTTCTGTCTCTCTCCATTTCTCCCCCTTCTCCCTCTCCCGTCTCTCTCTCCTTCTCCCTTCTCTCTCTCTCCCGCTCTATCTTCCTTCATCTCTCTCTCCTTTCTCATCCCCCTCTCTCTCCTTTCATTATATCTACACCTCCCTCTCCTTCTCTCTCGCTCTCCCTCTTTCTTCTCTCTTTCTCCTCTTCATCTTTATCTCTCCTCTCTCTCCCCCTCCCTTTCTCCATTTCTCTCTCCATCCCTATCTCTACTTTCTCTCTGTCTCTGTCCATCTCCCTCCCTCCTCTCTCTCCTTTCTATCTTTTCCTTCCTCTCTCCCCCCCCATGTCTCTTTCCCTCACTCCCCTTGTCTCTCTACCTCACGCCCCCTTGTCTGTCTTTCTATTCCTCACTCCCTTGTCTCTCTACCTCACTCCCCCTTGTCTGTCTGTCTTTCTATTCCTCACGCTCTTGTCTCTCTCCCTCACTCACTCCCCTTGTCTATCTACCTCACTGCCCCTTGTCTGTCCGTCTGTCAATCCCTCACCCCCCTTGTTTGTCTGTCTATCTCTCTCTCTCCCTCACTACCCTTGTCTCTCTACCTCACCCCCCCCCCTTGTATGTCTTCCTGTGTCTTTCTATTCCCCACTCCCCTTGTCTCTCTACCTCACCCCCCCCTTGTCTGTCTTTCTCTCTCTCTCTCACTCTCTCTCTCCCTCACTTCCCTTGCCTTTCTACTTCATTCCCCTTTGCCTGTCTGTCTCTCTCTCTCCATCACTCCCGTTGTCTATCTACCTCACTCCCCCTTGTCTGTCTGTCTGTCGCTCGATCACTCTCTCTTGTCTGTCTGTCTATTTCTCGCTCTCCCTCACTCCCCTTGTCTCTCTACCTCACTCCTCCTTGTCTCTCTCTCTCTCACTCCCCCTTGTCTGCCTGTCACTCTCCCTCCCTCACTCCCCTTGTCTCTCTACCTCACTCCCCCTTGTCTGTTTCTCTCTCTCCCTCACTCCCCCTTGTCTGTAGGTCTCTCTCCCTCCCTCACTCCCCTTGTCTCTTTATCTCACTCCCTTTGTCTTTCTCTCTATCCCTCACTCCCCTTGTCTCTTTATCTCACTCCCCTTTGTCTTTCTCTCTATCCCTCACTCCCCTTGTCTCTTTACCTCACTCCCCTTTGTCTTTCTCTCTATCCCTCACTCCCCTTGTCTCTTTATCTCACTCCCCTTTGTCTTTCTCTCTATCCCTCACTCCCCTTGTCTCTCTGCCTCACCCCCTTTGCCTGTCTGTCTCTCTCTCTCCATAACTCCCTTTGTCTATCTACCTCACTCCCCCTTGTCTGTCTGTCTGTCGTTTGATCACTCCCTCTTGTCTGTCTATCTATCTCCCTCACTCCCCTTGTCTCTCTACCTCACTCCTCCTTGTCTCTCTCTCTCCCTCACTCCCCCTTGTCTGTCTGTCACTCTCCCTCCCTCACTCCCCTTGTCTCTCTACCTCACTCGCCCTTGTCTGTCTATATGTCTGTATCTCTCCCTCACAACCCCCTCACCTTACCTATCCTTCATGCTGCCGGTGGGTGGCTCCTCCCCCTGGTGGCTCCTTCCTGGGTCAGCCCCTGCTCTGCCTAGTCAGATGACTAGGAGGTGTCAGCAGGGGCTGCAGCTGTGGAGACACAAAGAGACGTAGGGGCCTTGGGGAAGGGGCAGGTGGGGCTGGGTTCAGGACCATGGCGGGCCGGGTGTGGCCCGCGGGCCGTAGTTTGAGGACCCCTACTCTAGACTGTAAGTCTGCGAGTTTCAATCCTGTGCGGTGCTTTAGGGAAAGCTCTATGGACACTGGATTCTAAGCTCAAAGACAGGGCCTTCCATTCTTTGCAATGTGTTAACTTTGAATTTGTCATTGCCTGTAACTTAACTTATGTATAGCGCTACAGAATATGTTGACGAATTACAAACAAACAATAATATATATATATATTGTGACCGTTTGCCCCTTAGAGGATGGTGCCAAGTAAAGTGGAGTAAAGAGTTCTTGACAGGAGTGACGGAGTTAAACTTCTGAAGAACTCCTAATGCAGGTGCGACTTCCCTTTAAAGCCTGAAAAGCAGACATGGAGAGGGGGTGGGGCTGCGTAGACTCTGGCCAGGTTGTGTGCTGCTGCCAGATACAGCCACAAAGTGGAGCTTGAAGCTGGTCCATTGTGGATCTACAGTTTGACCTTTGGGAAGCAAAACAGAAAGAGATCACTTTTGGTTTACTGTGGCTGCGAGTTTTGGACAACAGTAAGAAGAGTGTGCTGTTTGCATTGACTGAACGAATAGAGCTGAAAGAGACTACAGACTCAGGAGGTGAAAGCACAAAGGTACCAAGTAAGTGAAGGGAATATTGAGGATCCCCAGGCAAAGTCAAAGGGTCCCTGGGGTGAAGCATACGGGAGAGATGGGTGGGCCCTATGCTTCATCCGCGGCTAATTATTTAGAAACGTGGAAAAGACTTCCGATATACAAGAGAGGATTTGTATCCTGGCCACAAGGTGGCAATATAACCATAATCAGAGACTATTTGTGTCCTGGCCACAAGGTGGCAATCTATCAATAATCAGAAACTATTTGTATACTGGCCACAAGGTGGCAATTCCTAATTTATAAGAGACTGTCTTACTCCTTGCCACTAGGTGGCGCTGTTTCCATGAAATTACTCCTTTCCGAGTACAACGGAGTTGGAGCTCTGTCCTGAAGACACCGTGGTGTAGAGTTTTGTCCCTGTTGCAGATAAGCTGCACAGGTATAGTCAGGGCGTTCCTGTGTCACAGTCAGTGCGTTTATGTAGATGTTTATTTTCATTATTTAAGCAGAGTTACTGCTCCAGTTTGTTTTTCTTAGTTCATAATAAACCAATTTGCTGCATTACCAGAAAGTATCCGTTTCTATCTCAAGAAACCACAGCTATACATGGCCATCCTGGTCACAATATATATATATATATATATATATATATATATATATATATATACACACAAAGACACAGAGGGGTGAAAAAGAATATTAAAATGCCTGGAAAACATTTTCATTTTTAGGAGCAGGCTGCTTTCTAGGAGAAGTCCTTCACAGGGATGTAGATGCCTTTGTAAACATATTTAAAATGTATACTGCTGGATCCTAAGCATTTTTCCAAAGTATAAATGCAGCCTACCTGGTTTCTATATATGTACACACACTCCTGTAGACCTGTTTGTATATGTGTGAGTGTACACGCTACCCAAGAGCCTGATTTAGGTTAATCCACCTCCCCAACCATACAAAATCTTACACATACAATAAGAGATCTGTCCCAAAAGCAAGTATACTCTCCTCATATATACATATGGACAAGTAGAGAGAGACTGAGACTCAGTGAGATTTATTGTAAGAGAGAGATACTAAAAGTGGGTGAGAGTGTCATGACATATGGACAGTGAGAGACTCACATAGACCTGAGCTCTGCAGCTGCTGCTCAGAGTGCTACCTCCATCAGAAATGTCTGGAAGAAATATAAGCTTGGGTGGTGACAGACATGTCATAAACATGGTGTGTGGAGCAGAGGTAGTCAGTAACAAACAATGACAAAGTTTTGAGAAAGCTGAGGCTTTTTCATGAAGCTCCCTCGTATCAGCATGCACAATGAACCAGGAATTAGTTTTCATTTAAAAAAACTTTTATTCGTATTGTCAGGATTGCACCAATAGGTTCAGGGAGAGAAAGAGAGATTACTGAGGAAGAAAAATATATGGGATTTGCACCCTTGCCCCCCTAGTTCCTAGGCCCATGCCTATGTGTGATTTTTTTTGTAGTTGGTCAAGTCAAATTTGAAGGTATTGGTGTAAAAAATGTCAGGGGAGATCAGTTGTTATATCAGAAGATGCAAACAATTAATCTTATATCCCATTGGTTACATTTAAAAATCCAGTGTATCAATATATATTATTTGCATAAACAAAGGTAAGATGTTTCTGTTCTCTTAGAATAACTGATGAATCATGAATCTGTTTAGTGTCACCATCAACATTTCAATCCCAAATGGAACCATTCTCAGGATATCCTGAAAACCATTCACTAGTTGAATAAAACAGACCCAACTAATGACCAAGAGCAAAATGTGAAAGTAAATAAACATGACTAGTTGATAATCTATTACCCTTAGACCTCATGGAGTTTCAATAAATAAATATGCACTTCAAGGTCACAAAAAATGTAAGGTTTTATTCATTTAAAATAAAAAGCAAAATAGTAAACAAAAAAAGAAAAAAAATTGTTCTGACCAATTAGGTATTATTTTTGTAACATAAATAATTGTACAACTCAACATTCTTCAGATTCATTCATTCAGATTCTGCATTGGCCCAGCAGGTTGCTTTATTTGCAAGAACTGTGCAGACCCAGGCACAGACCATTCAAGTGCTGCAGGACCAGGTAGCTGAACTGCAAAATAAAGTTCAGTCAATGCACAGTGAGTATACCAGCTACAGGGCACGTGATGTTGCGGCTGCTACTGTTACACCTGCACAAGATGCCCGCTTGCACCTACCAGAAAAGTTTGGAGGAGATCGCAAAAATTTAGGGATTTCCTAAATCAATGCCATTTGCTAATCATGATGTTACCTCACCGATTTCCATCTGAAAGAGAGAAGGTGGGATTTATTTTTTCCCTATTCAAAGATGAAGCCCTGGCTTGGGGCTCCCCTCTTCTGGAACAGGACAGTCCAGTCTTGGGTAATCTAAATGACTTTCTTGAGGACATGTGCCTAGTTTTTGATGACCCAAATCGATGTGCTACAGCAGAAGCCACTCTCCTTCATTTGCATCAAGGGAGGCGTTCGGTGGCTGAATATGCTGCTGAATTCAGACAGTGGGTTGCTGATACTACCTGAAACCAATCAGCCCAGAGGTTCCACTTCAGAAAAGGTCTCTCAGAAGCTATAAAAGATGAGCTAGCTCATGTTGATCTTCCTGCTGACTTTGATGCATTTGTGCGTTTGGCTTTCCGTATTGATCGGAGACTTTCTGAAAGAAGATTGGAAAGACAGGGCTCTTTTAGACCAAGGGCTACTCCTATTTCCTATTCAAGAACTTCTACTCCGATCCCACAAACACCTACAGACTCTGAGCCAGAGGCTATGCAGGTAAATCTAATCTAACGAAGAAAAACAGTGGCGACGCACTCACAATTTATGCCTGTATTGTGGTAGTGTAGAGCACTATGCCATCAATTGCCCTAGCAAATCCAAAAGAACAATAGCTATGGCAGCTGAGGGTGCACAGATTCGACACCAATCCCAGATTTCAGATCAACTTGATTCTGTCACACAACCCTTGATTTCCCTGGCTCATGGTGAAGAGGGTATGTTGACTCAACATCCTCATTTTGTGGTGCCTATCACGTTGCAATGTGGTGATCGTAACATTTAAACTACAGCTATCATAGATTCTGGAGCAGGCGGAAACTTTATGGACATTAAATTTGCAGCCGGAAATAGAATTCAGTCTATCCCTAATTCTTCACCTGTGTTAATGGAGACAGTAGACGGTTCTCCACTTACGTCAGGCCCGGTTACACATGAGACTGTGCCCTTAAAGTTGACTCTGGAAGTGAATCACCATGAGGCTATCTCTTTCCACCTAATTTTCTCAACACAGTTTCCAGTGATTTTGGGGGTACCTTGGCTTGCTCTGCATAATCCACAGATTGATTGGAAGATCAGAACTTTGTCCTTTCCTTCAGAACACTGCTTAATGAAATGTCAACCCTCTAAGGTAACACCTGTTGCCACAACAATTAATGAAATGGTTGCTATAAACTTGACTAAGCTTCCTCTACAATATCAATATTTTGCAGATGTCTGTGATAAGAAGAATGCTGATCAGCTTCCACCCCACAGGCCTTATGATTGCCCAATAGAGCTGTTGCCTGGGGCTGCTATCCCATTTGGCCGTATATATTCCCTTTCTGAGCCTGAATTGAAAGCTCTTCGTGAATACCTACAAGAAAATCTTGCCAAAGGCTTTATTCGACCACCTACTTCTCCAGCAGGAGCTCCTATTTTCTTTGTAGAAAAGAAAGATGATTATAGGGAGTCGGGACATTAATAACATCACTGTTAAAAACCGCTACCCCTTGCCTCTGATTCCTGAACTTTTGGAGAGACTTCGCTCAGCTAAAATATTTACGAAGCTTGATCTTCGGGGGGCATATAATCTGGTTCGCATAAGACCAAATGATGAATGGAAAACAGCTTTCAGAACCAGGTACGGGCATTACGAATATCTAGTAATGCCATTTGGGCTGTGTAATGCCCCTGCAACTTTCCAGCATCTTATCAATGATGTACTACGAGATCTCCTGGATCAGTTTGTTGTGGCATATTTGGATGATATCCTAATATTCTCTGATAATCTTGAAAACCACAGAAAACAGGTCCGTATAGTTCTAGAGCGCCTTCGTACCCACCGCCTATACATTAAACTAGAAAAATGTGAGTTTGAACAAACAGAAATTCAATTCCTGGTGTATGTAATAACTCCCAAAGGTTTAAGTATGGACGCAAGTAAAATTAAAGCTGTGCTGGACTGGCCCATCCCCAAGAATGAAAAAGATGTTCAGAGATTTGTGGGGTTTGCCAATTTTTACAGGCGTTTTATTAAGAATTTCTCTACCGTTATTACACCGATCACTGAACTCACACGTAAAGGGACTCCTTTTCAGTGGTCCGATAAGGCGGATACCGCATTTTCCCGATTGAAGACTCTGTTTACCTCTGCCCCTGTCCTGGTACATCCTCAGCCGGAATTACCATTTATTGTGGAAGTTGATGCTTCTGATTCAGCTGTTGGTGCTATACTGTCTCAAAGGACTGGACCTAAGATGCTGTTACATCCATGTGCCTTCTATTCCCGCCAAATGGTGCCAGCAGAAAGAAACTATGACATAGGGAATAAAGAACTATTGGCTATAAAAGCTGTCTTCACCGAATGGAGACATCTCTTGGAGGGAGCTACCCATCCAATTACTGTCCTCACAGATCACAAAAATCTGGAATGTATTCGATCAGCAAAGAGACTGTCAGCCAGACAAGCTCGCTGGTCCCTATTCTTCTCGAGGTTTCATTTTTTGGTTACATACCGTCCTGGCTCCAAGAATGGTAAGACGGATGCCTTGTCTAGAATAGCTGACCCCCTCCATACTACCGTAACCAAGACCACCATCTTGCCAGAGGATATATTTATAGGAGTTATATTTCCTTCTGATCTGATGTCTCGCATTAAAAAGGGCTACGCTGAAGACCCAGTTCTTCGTGATCCTCCTCGTGATCTCCATATGACGATGCTTAATGGGTTTTGGATTTTTCAACAACGTCTGTTTGCTCCGGAGTCAGTGCGACTGGACCTTTTACTTCTCTACCATGACTCAAAACCAGCAGGTCATCCAGGAATCCGAAAGACACAAGAGCTACTTGCCCGATCCTTTTGGTGGCCGAAGTATCATGAGGATGTTAAGAAGTATGTGTCCTCTTGTGATGTATATGCCAGACATAAGACTCCTCGCTCATCCCCTGTTGGCTTGCTTCAGCCTCTTCCGATTCTTCATCGTCCCTGGGGATCTATATCCATGGACTTTATTGTGGAACTACCTCCCTCTAAGGAACACACTACCATTCTTGTTGTTGTGGACAGGTTAACTAAGATGGGTCATTTCATACCAGCTCGTGGTCTCCCTTCAGCTAAACAGACGGCTGACCTGGTTATTCGGGAAATATTTCGCTTGCATGGAGTGCCTGATGAAGTAGTTTCTGACAGGGGAGTGCAGTTTACATCTCGTTTTTGGAAACATTTTTGTTCTAATCTAGGTATTAATGTAAATCTGTCATCAGCTTTTCATCCGCAAAGTAATGGACAGACTGAGCGAACCAATCAGACTTTGGAGCAATATTTGCGGTGTTATATTAGTTACCTGCAGGATGACTGGCTGGATTTTCTACCCACGGCGGAGTTTGCCTATAACAATGCCCAACACTGCTCCACTTCTTTGAGCCCATTTTTTGCCAACTATGGTTACCATCCAACCTTTCTAGTGAGTCTCCCAATTACTACTTCCATTCCTGCAGTCACTGATCAGCTAACCACCTTACGTGATTCCCAAGACCTGTTGAAGAAGACTCTTTCGAAGGCTCAGGAATGTTACAAGAGAGCTGCTGATAGGCATAGAACGGAGGCCCCAGTTTATCATGTTGGTGACAAGGTTTGGCTGTCAACAAGGAATCTTAAGCTTAGGGTTCCTTCTCATAAATTGGGTCAGAGGTTCATGGGACCTTTTGAGATCATCGCTCAGATCAATGCTGTCACTTTTCGTTTGCAACTTCCAGATTCCATGAAAATACATCCGGTGTTTCACTTTGCACTGCTGAAACCTTTCCATGTCAACACTTTCCCTGGCCGAGCCCTGCCTGCCCCACCTCCAGTCCTCGGGGATGGTGAGGATGAATATGAGGTGGAGAAATTTCTGGGCTTCAGGATCTTCCGCAACAAGCTTCCGTATCTGGTCCGCTGGAAAGGCTATGGTGAGGAGGAGAGTTCGTGGGAACCAGTGGACAATATTCACGCTCCTGATCTCCTTCAGTCCTTTCATGTGCAGTACCCTGCTAAACCGGGTAATAGGGCATCCAGAGGCTGCACCTATAGAGGCAGGGGTAATGTGAGGAATTGACTCTGCTGGGTTTTGAACCCTGTTCCCCAGGCTGCTATACCTCTTCCCTACCACTGCGCCAGCCTGCCCTTGTGAATTTCATTGAGATCTGATAACCTTGACTCTGCTAGCAATTGTATCAGTGCCTAAGTCTCTTCAGCTGTGCCTGGTCAGGTGTCTGGTCCTTGGCCTATATAAGGCACTTCCTGTCAATGTACCTTGCCAGATTATTGTGTGGTTCCTGATCACTTCAATAAAGCTTGTTCCTGAACTGGATTATTGCTGACCTTGGCTGCTGGTCTCCACAACCTTGTGATTCCTATATCATTACACTCTCTCTCGCAGAATATCCAACCTCGGTTCCTTGGGCCCTGTGTGTTTGCTTGCACAGCACAGATAACATTTGCATTGGAACACTTTCCTATATACAGTGCCTTGCAAGATTATTCACCCCCCTTGGCATTTTTCGTGTTTTGTTGCCTCACAACCTGGAATTAACATGGATTGTTTGAGGATTTGCATCATTTAATTTACAGAACATGCCCACAACTTTGAAGATGTTTTTTTTATTTATTGTGAAGCAAACAACAAACAGGACAAAATAACAGAAAAAGTCAATGAGCATAACTATTCACCCCCTAAAGTCAATACTTTGTAGAGCCAGCTTTTACGGCAATCACAGCTCCAAGTCGCTTTAGATAAGTCTCTATTAGTTTGACTCATCTTACCACTGGGATTTTTGCCCATTCCTCCTTGCAAAACTGCTCCAGCTCCTTCAAGTTGGATGGTTTGCGCTTGTGAACAGCAATCTTTAAGTGTGACCACAGATTTTCTAGTGGATTGAGGTCTGGGCTTTGACTAGGCCACTCCAACACATTTACATGTTTCCCCTTAAACTACTCAAGTGTTGCTTTAGCAGTGTGTTTGGGTCATTGTCCTGCTGAAAGGTGAACCTCCGTCCTAGCCTCAAATCACCCACAGAGTTCGACAGGTTTTGCTCAAGAATATCCCTGTATTTAGCCCCATCCATCTTTCCCTCAACTCTGACCAGTTTTCCAGTCCCGGCTGCCGAAAAACATCCCCACAGCATGATGCTGCCACCACCATGTTTCACTGTGGGGATGGTGTTCTTTGGGTGATATGATGTGTTGCGTTTGCGCCAGACATAGCATTTGCTTTGATGGCTGAAAAGTTACATTTTAGTCTTCTCAGACCTTAGCACCTTCCTCCATACATTTTGTGAGTCTCCCATGTGCCTTTTCACAACTTAAAACATGCCATTTTGTTTTTTGCTGAAAGTAATGGCTTTCTTCTGGCCACTCTGCCCAACTCTATGGAGCAAATGGCTTATTGTCGTTCTATGTACAGATCCTCCAGTCTCTGCTGCGGAACTCTGCAGGGTTACCTTAGGTCTCTGTGCTGCCTCTCTGATTAATGCCATCCTTGTCCGGTCCGAAAGTTTTGGTGGGCGGCCGTCTCTCTTGGCAGGTTTGCTGTTGTGCCATGTTCTTTCCATGTGGTTATGATAGATTTGATGGTGCTCCTAGGGATCATCAAAGATTTGGATATTTTTTGGATATTTTTTAGAACCTAACCCTGACTTGTACGTCTCAACAACATTGTCCCTTACTTGTTTGGAGAGTTCCTTGGTATTCATGGCAGTGTTTGGTTAGTGGTGCCTCTTGCTTAGGTGTTGCATCCTCTGGGGCTTTTCAAAAAAGCTGTGTATATGTAAAGACAGATCATGTGGCACTTAGATTGCACACAGGTGGACATAATTTCGCTAATTATGTGACTTCTGAAGGTAATTGGTTGCACCAGAGCTTTTTATGGGCTTCATAACAAAGGGGGGGGGGGGGGGGGGGAATACATACGCACATGCCAGTTTTCTGTTTTCTAGTTCTAAAAAATAATTTTATGTATATATTTTTCTCATTTCACTTCACCAACTTAGACTATTGTGTTCTGATCCCTCACATAAAATTCAGATTAACAAAACATTGAATTTAAGGCTGTAATGTAACAAAATAAGTAAAAAGTCAAGGGGGTGAATACTTTTGCAAGGCACTGTACATTTTATATGGATATTATATTGGGGGTCATGTAATCAAGGCTTAAGTCTATATAGAGTGTGTGGAGAAGTTTACACTAATTTTTTTTTTCAACCAATAAAAAATGTACCGGTAATTGAAATATAGAATTTTAACCCAAATAATATAGCATATCTGTATAAGAATGTATGCATAGGCAGTGGTTGCTAAGTT
Source organism: Discoglossus pictus (assembly GCA_027410445.1). NCBI lineage: Eukaryota > Metazoa > Chordata > Amphibia > Anura > Alytidae > Discoglossus > Discoglossus pictus. The sequence continues at coordinate 61,025,423 of CM050163.1, read as the reverse complement.
TGTTATTGATTTAAAACAGTTGACCACAAATGCCACTTAAAACCACACAATTAAAATATTGTGCTTTAAACTACATATGTAATAAAAATGTTTTGTTTTCTGTTGTATTAATGGAACTTTGGCCTACAGAGGACACCCTTTAAAGGGTAGTGTATTCCTTTCTATGTACACTGGTAATCAAGTTAACATGTTTAACATGATTTCAGCTTTTATATGTCTGTGTTTTGCTGAACTGTAAACTTTATTATCTGCCAGTATATCGTTATGAAGCTCAAATATTTTGACCATAGAGAAGAGTCTGATGCTGGGAAAGATTGAAGGCACAAGAGGAAGGCAATGAACATGAACTTGATGGAGCTCAGAGGGGCAGTGAATGAGAGACACGACTGAAAGACTAAAGAAAAAAAACTCATTAATTACTTCAATTGGTCACAATCCTATATTTAACAACACTTTACTTCACAATAATTACTCTGATGAACCAATTACAAATAATCATTATTTTTAATGTCAGTTTATGTCACTATACAGAGGAATAAATAGCAAGTAGAGGAATGTAAAGAGCATTTATACAATTCAGAGACACTCTTCTTCTAGTATTTGGCAACAACAATATTGGTACTTGCATTTAATATTAAGACAATTAATAGAAAATCCATGTCTAATTATTTTAACCATGCATTCCGTGAACCACCTGCACAATCTCTCACTTACAATACAGTAACCCACAGCACCATGGGATGAAACTGGAGTTTCCAAAGATGTAAATAAGTGTGTGTCCCTGTTCGAGTGATTTGTTTTTTATTCAATACATTTTTTATCGCCCATTACACATGTGTACACAATACAGAGAAATATAAATGAAAGTACCAGAAACCTGTTGCGGAAAGGCACTTTAAAAGAGCACCATATATAATGTATATAAAGAAAATCCATTGGAACCCATGTTCTGCTAAATCCCTGAATTTATACTTAACGTTCATTGTACTAAGACAAAACAAATACGAACAATGTAAGGAATAAAATTGGAGTAAGCCAAGTAACCTCAAATCAGCTGATCCTTACAATTGGGGTAATGACTCATTGGAAAGGGCAGAAAACACAAGGAGGATCATTTATAAAACATTAGGAGCAGAAAAATGTAAATAATAAAGAAGGTGGTGGGAATGGACGGCATACAGTACTGTTACCATTCCCAACCACTCCCCATCAACCAATGGTCAAACCTCAAGTACTCATCGTTAGTCTTCAAGTTCACACACTACACCAGAAACTCCAAAGATTTGTAAAGAGAATAAGGATCAATTCTCAAGTTGACTTTAGGCTATCAAGTATTACCAAAGCCCAGTGTCTGCTCAGGTCTGGAGCTTAGTTATTTAAAATAAGAGATGTGTTATTGATTATTTGGGTCATAGTTTTGTAGTTGTTTTCCATATTTTGACTATGCAACATTGCATGGTTAGACAAAATGGAGTTAGGATTTTAATATGCGTTGAATGTCCCATCATCTTCCTGTTTGAGTCATTCTAAGTGTAAATGATAGTGTTTGTGTGAATCTTTTAAAGTGTGGTCTGCAGACAACAAGTAGGTCATGAGTTTCATTCACGTGGTCTACAAAACAACTAGACTTACAAACTTAAAATTAATTAAAGCCAATACAATTTAATACATATAAAATATGCATCAACAAATAGTGCAGGTATGCTTAAATACTAGATTACAGTTTATAAGAACATGTTACAATCCAATGCAGCACATACATTTTTTTAACAAGACGCCATGGGAAACGGACATTAGGAACTACTGTTCCAGAGCACATCTTTTTGTAATGAGCAAGTCAGAGTCTGAATGATCATGAGCCTCATTCAATTGCCCAGATTTAGAGATCCGGGCTCGCAAGTGGAGGTCGCTAGTTATTTTGCTATTCAATTGACATATGTTTGTGAGCTCCGATTGAGTTACGCGCTCCGAGCTGTTATTCATTTCGATTTGGATAATTGCAAATTAATGCCCTCCAAGCCTTTGATCTTTCACGGCCTCAAGAGTCCCGAACGCTAAAATTGCAAATTGCTATTTAATTGCTCCGATTCCCACTTCCTAACCACTCCGTCAAGCCCGGAAATGGCAAATATCTAACCACAAGTTACTGGTACCATGGAGGTCTCGCAAAGTGCTTAATGACAAATCAAAGAACTTTAAAAGCAAATAAAAAAGCAATACTGTACTTTTACGAAGAGTGAAAGTGATGTTAGGTCTTAGAATTAATAGCACAACATTCTCCAATACTTTATTTCATGTTTAATTTTCATGTTATATCGAGCACGGCAATTAATGTGAAGTTCTAAGGGCTGTTGAAGCCTCCAAGGCCGTAGGACTTTGAAACCCAACCTCCATTTTTTTTCAAAGTCATACGGGCTTGGAGGTTGAAGCCTGTAGGACTTCGAAAATGGAGGTTGGGTTTTAAAGTCCTACGGCCTTCACTTACAAGTTACGGGCATGGAGGTTGATCTCTGTTTCCATTGGCTGTTTCTGACTCGGGAGTTACAGGCTTGCTCCCAAGCCCGCAAATGCTACTTCCGACGGCAATGGTTTCCGATTTTCGCTATCAGCCCCTAACTTGCAGGCCCGCCAATTGAATAGCATCGCAAAAGTGAAGCAACGGGAGCACACAACTCAATCACAGGCATTTGCCTGTTTGCGATTGAGATGCAAGCCTCTAATTGAATGAGGCTCTAAGTGTACACATACTTATGTATGTGCGTCTGTGAATATCCGTTGCTGGATTTATGTATATAGCAGAGTGCGTCTATGCTTGACTGAAAACCGATATAATATTTATTATATTTATTATTATAACTTGCCTACATCAGGTTACCTTGGAAAGATCATCCAATATATGTACAGAAACTTCAACTTGAATGATATATCAGAGAATTTGACAATGGGAAGACATTATGCAGCAAAGGAGGAAAAGGTTAGTAATGCTCAATGCTCTCTTTAAATGAATATTCATGAGCATCAATATCTCTGTCCTTTCAGCTTTGGTCATATTCCAGATTCTTTCCAAACAATGCTTGGGTGTAGCAAGTGCTATTTTTATTGGAGGATGCTCTCCATAACCAGAATTTTCGATTTTTAATTTTCTGTCTGTTAACATTTTCAAATAGCTTAAAATCCCTCTCTTGCTCCCAGGTGTCCTCTGATGTGAACCATGCATGACAAATTAAATTCTGAATGTTTTATTCCAGTAACCAAAAGAGACCAGCAGGAGAAACTCAACTCATACATGACATGTTAAAATAAACATTTGTTTTTACAATTTACCTAGGTGTGGTGTGTCTTCTTATTAAATCTAACCAATATATGATATTTTAACTTGAATTAAATGTTAGCGGAAACAATGCACATGCAATTTTGGAGTTCCGTATGGAAGTAAATATTAAATGCTTGGTTTTGGTGAAATGCATACCCTCAAAACCCCGGCCGTTCACTTTACTGTTCATATTTTCAGCTCTTATGTGTACGTCTATGGTTAGAAAGCTTGTCACAACATGGCTAAAACCTTAACTTTATGGATTTGTATCTATGTAGCTATCAGTAACAGTCTGACTGTATGGGATTAATGTGAAGGTTTACTCTGCTTCATAGATATTCTCTAAATATTTACTTGCTGAGCCATCTGCTTCTCAGAAGTCAAGGGCCTTCGTAACCACCATCCTGCACCCTACTTTCTCTTGCAACTCAAATTACAACAGTATCAGAGTTAGTAAATATCTCCAAACTATACTGTCTATTTGTAATGTTAATGTAGTCTCAGTAGTGGCAACATAAATAAAGCTCTGCATTCAAATATAGACACTAGATTTGCAATATTTATAAGAGAAATAAGGTAAGAATGGCAATAATCCAGGGGTGTTAGTGTAGGACAACTTCTATGGTTTGTTGCTAGCATATCTGCTGATGGGAAGTGATGGAAAGTGCATTGTAAGTATTCAACTTCATTTTTGGAAATGTTATTAGAAACAACAACGTAAGAAGAGCTCAATCTAAAAATGAACAACACCTAAGGTTTGCGCTGTAGGCTTGGTGACCTACTCAGAGAGCAGCATCTTTTAGCTCATGCGTGCCCAGCACAAGGAGAAATATCCTGTAGTATATCAGCCTGATCTCACTCAAAAGAGTGATCCAGTCCCGAAATCCCAGGCAATTCTTCCCTGAACATGATAAACTGCAAATCCCATATGTACGTTTTAGCCTCTCTTAGGCCTTGTCAGTGAGCTTAAGCTGAACTGCCTAAGGCATAGTGAGCAAGGTTTTCACGTCTGGAGCCCCCTGTCACAACACCTAAAGGTCATTTGCATATGCAACAACAAAGTCAGAGGTGCTACCCTTACTCCTAGTAGGTGTCCCGGGGAGTAGGCTTCTCCAGGAGCTGAAGGACAGGCTTTTCCGCAGTTGGTCATCTCTGTGTGCCTAAGAACTTACTTGTTCCTAAAAGTCTTCTCACTGAACTAAAAGACTAGTAATTCTGAGAAATGATGTGTTCCCAGTGGGATTTTCGTTGAACTGAATGCCTGGATGTTCCCAATAGGCTACTCATTCAGCAGATGGGGTTATTTATTTACAAGTTTAGTATTACTGAAAATATACAACTATATGTACCTTTATATATAGATTTGTTTGCTAAGCAACTGATAAAAGGTTTTCAACTTGAACCACAATAAAAGAAACCTTTTTTTTACAGAAAGGCTGTATATGATTATGAACACAAAATCTTGAAATGGAAATACATGTGAAATTAGATTTGGTCATTTCTTATAAAATCAAACAAAGGGATATAATATCCAGCTGGTAAAAAGAAAGCTAATCATAACAAATGTCTTTGTTTCTTAAAGTGTAATCAAATTCTGTACTTGGTTTCCAACTATAATAATTTTTGTGAGGCTTCACATCATTAAAAAAAAATACAAGAAAACATCTTTGCAATTACTTTATTTTAGTCCATTGAGATTTTCATTTTGCTTGCTTATAGTCTATTGCACTATTCATCACAGATGTGCTTTATGTTTTTTTCAGTTTACTAATTTTCAAATACAAAAGGAAATTTAGTTTGGGTGTCTCAGATCACTCACATAAGCAATCTTGATTTGGACAGCAGCACCTTTTAGGCACTAAGGGCCCTATGCTATTAGCTACTTGCAAATGCCTTGAACTCATAAATTTGGCTTCGGGTGTTTTTAAAAAAAAATGTTTATATGCATTTTATTGAATTCATTAGTGCAAATAAGTAATATTTGCCGAATATGTAGCTATATTAAGAGTGATTTTAAGTGTCTATAAATTTACCAATTTGGCAATTGAATCGGGCCCCAAATGTGTAAATATATTTATATGTTTGTTCCCATTTCCACATAGCCAGCCACCAAAGCAAATTTTGCACTGCTACATAGGAAATATGTAATTACCGTATTGGTCCGAATATAAGCCGCACCCGCATATAAGCCGCACCCGTAAAGTTCAAGGGGAAAAAATAGAAAAAAGATAAAAGTACTCAAATATAAACCGCACCCATAAAATTGGAGAGAAAAAGACTCTCAAAGTGATCAGCCATTGCAAGGAACAGGCTTTCTATTTAGCACTGTAGCTTTTTTTTGCAGGTTACAGGCTTTACAGGATGTTAGAATCACTAAAACCGTAAATCGCTATTCAATACCGCAGTCTAAAGCACGAAAATCGGCACCCTTAACTCGAAATCTCGCAAATCGGCAGTCATTTTGCGTTTGCGAATAGAAGCCGCACACGTAACAAGCAAAATTCGCAAATCGGCAATGATTTTTTTTTAAAGGTCGCGAATAGAAGCCGCACCCGTAACTCGCAAGCTCAAAAATCTGAAAAAAGGTGCGGCTTATATACGGACCAATACGGTATCAGGTATTCAGCAAGCTAGCTTGCCACACCTTAAAGGTAGTCAGCCATTGAGCCATCAGTACTACAAGACATTTACAGCCTTATTAAATTGCGATTCAGTAAATTTAAAAGGGCTCTAATTAAGCACACAGCATATGTTTTTAACAGAAGTTTTTAGTTAGTGAACTTCTATCCAAAAGCAAGGTCTTCACTAACTAAAAACTTCTGTAAATAAAATATGCTGTGTGCTTAAATAGAGCCCTTTTAAATTTACTGAATCACAATTTAATAAGGTTGTTATTCAGGCAGCCTCTCTCGCTATAAACAACATATTAAGGACCCTATTTAATTGAGACCGTAACAGAGCCTGTAAATGTTACTGATATTTAATTGGCAACATTTTGCTACTCCAATTGCGAGTTACAGGCTCAAAAGCACTGCGGTTGTCAAAACATAACTCCACCTTTGATGTTTCAAGCCTGCAAACGTTACCAGTGCTAAAGACACAAAATCCATATTTAATTACAATACAACAAGCCCGGAACTGCCTTTAAAACCAATAAAAGGCAAATGTATAAAAAAATTACTATGACTAGATAGGACCCGCAAATGGGTTAAACACCTGTTCGTAACACTGCAATAGCAAATTAACACACACTACTGGACGTAAAAATACTGGGTAAGCAATGAAAGACATTAGAATGAGTTGCACAGCAGTCTTAAGCTCGCAAAGCTGCAGAAAAAAAGCATATTTTTTCAACGTTTTATTTCTATGTTATATCGATTGCAGTAATCGAGGAGTTAATGCATATTATGGAACCCGCATGGACTAGAACAGTTTATTTAATTATTTTTAATAATTTCTACATTTCTGGATTGCAAGTCTGATTGCACATCAGACTACTAAACACTAATTGATTGTCGTATAAACTCCATGTTTTACTGACGGTCATGGTGACGGTCTCATTTACTATTGGCTCACCTCAAATGACTTGCAATCAAATCATTTCCTTTTCCTTCTAAATAAAAATCATTCTAACTTTGCATGTGTAAGACCTAAGTAAACTTCACTTTCTTCCTGACCTTTGCTATTCCTTATCTTTCTGTTCTTGCCCAGGCTTCTGCCTCTTCCATTCCCTTTAGATTGTAAGTAGAAAGTTTCCAATCTTGTAGGGTGCTTTGGAAAAAACTTTCTGCAAAGATTCTAAGCTCAAAACATGGCTCTCCATTTTCTACAGTTTGTTAACATTGTACTTTTCCTGTTTGCATACCCTCTATAACGCTATGGAATATGTTGTCGCGTTACAAATAAAAGTTAATAATAAAAATAATAATTGACGCTGTCTAAATTGTAACTTAAATTGTAACGGGTTTGCTTACATGATCACGATCACGATCATGCCCTGAAATGCTACGTACGGGTTCATGGTTTGCGTTTTAGGGCTGTGAGCCTGTATTTGCGGGCTTGAGTTAATTAAATACATCTGTAACTGCACCAAATTTCAAACCCACAGACATACGGTATGATGGAAATTATAGGTATGGAATTGAAAAGGGGCCTAAGTCTTTGTTATAGTATAAGGTACTTTTCTCCTGCTAGTAACTTTTTTTACTGGAAAGCTGTTTCTTTGAGAACAATTGCAGTGGATATCATTATTGGCGTAATATTAATTTCCCTTGTAAAAGACCACTATAATGCATATAAAAGCAAAGCTCAAATCCTTGTATGTTGGGCATAGACAGTTTAAAATAGTTGCTGAAAAACTTTTTGAATCTTTGAAATACATGCATACATGCAAGTGTGTGTTTACATGTATATCAGGATGCCCATTTGCTTTTTCATTACTACAGCCAATCAGGTTGCAGGGATGTGTCCTCCATTCAAGTAAAAACTGTTTATATTTCTAGGATGAAGGCAACAGACCTTGAGTTAATGGGTTAATTGTTCGTGCTTACTGCAGAAAATTCAGGTTTCTGCTCTCCTTCTACAGAGAATTATTGCTCTGCTCTTAACAAATCTATCTGTGCAGGTATGGAATGCTGGAATCACCTAAACAAGTCAGTTACGGGTTAACTGATCAGTGAGGTCCTGAATACAGGGAAAAGTTGCTATCAATCACTTTCTTCCCTATAGACAATCACCATCACTGCACACGCCTCAGTTATCTGCTATTACTCATGCAACAGCCAGTAGGCAGGTTACATTTTAGATCTTTGGCTGTTTTAGTGTAATAAAAAAAAAGATTGTTTTAACATACTATCTTGTGCACTTTCACACCATGAAGAACACCTACAGTGAGGTAAATAGACCTTTAACTTGATTGTAAAACAGCTAAAAAATGACATTATCCATAATCAACCACCTAATGCAGCTTGGATACAAAACTTAGTAGATCATAACTTGTATTCAGAAGTAGATTATAGCAATGCCTATCTGGGGCTGTGGATTGTCATAATTACAATCCAAAATAAGTTAGCTCCCAATACTGAATATAAAGTATGATAGTGATAGAACAAGCACATCAGAAATTCCAGTCTAGAAGAATCATGTATTTTCCCTCCTTATCCATGAGAAAAGAACCTTGAATATTACCAACCTATCTACTGTTACATCATATCCTTTGGCAACAGGGACATTATTGGAGATACTGTGTTGATGCTCTGCTACTGGGGTTATGTTTGGTGTTGCTTGAAATGCACTTCAGTCAGGGTTCTGTTGTGATGAAAAAAAGAGGTTATGACTGTACTTATAGGGCAGATAATGTTTGAGAACTTCTTTGTACTTTGTGTTCTTTCAGAAAACAAGTGCAAATGATCATGAATGAAAGTTTAACTTGTGATAAAGCCGTCATAGGAATTAACTGAATTTTGCAGGGCCGGTTGTCATTGATCAAGGAGACTGCATTTGCCTTCATACCACCTTGAGATAAAGTTATCCTCAAAAGAAATTGAATGAAGTTGATCTGTCACCAGTCAGGGGACCAGAGCAAGAGCTGCTGTGCAACAACTTCTATCTAGAGGCAGAGGCTTACGGAAGAGTAAGGAAGCCGATAATAGCAAAAGCATCAAACCTCCATTTGAAAACGGCATCTCTTAAGAGAGAGACTGATAAAGTGCCAATGAGAAATAGCATCTTATGCTGTTCTGGTACATAGGTGCATTGTAATAGGTGCAGAAAATGCATTTCGATTGACTCCTACAAAGGACATCATCTGTTTTGCACTCAATGGAGGTCAAACTCTAGGCAGAGGTAACAGTTTAATGGTTGAGATAGGTTGTGTCAGTGTGTCAGACATATTGGGTTACGGCCAAAATAAAAAGGGTCATAGGGTCACAGACAAAAATAAAAAAAACAATGATATGGCAATGTATAGGAACACTCACCCACAGAGGTTCATGTAATACAATTCAAGTTGCAGAAATATATAACTAATAATAATTTAAATGGACAAAATATCTACACAGAAAGAGTATCTGGGTCACACCAGATAGGATTCTCACATTTCAGCATAGCTTTGAAAAAGTGCACTATGGGTTTGCATTTTGACGTACCCATGAAAAGGGAGAATTTCTTGTTGCACTGGACATCGTGTACTTGTCAAAAATGAAAACACATGGTCAAAATGCAGATCCTCATATTTATTCAAAGTACCCAATACATTTTTCTATGGTTCTCCCATAACCATAAATGTACCCCCTAAGGTACAAAATAATAATAAAATTATAGGTAGCCAGTTGAATTTCCTATAGGAATGTATTTATTCGAACTTGGGACAGTAATCCAGACACATAGGAATGCTTTATTTAGCAATCCATGAGAGAAACCAATGAATAAGCCTTTTTAGCCCAATACACTGTGGCTTTATGAGTCATCATTCACATTTCAGATAGATAGACATGCACAGTTCCCATAGTAAGTAATATCAGAACAATACATTACCTCAGGCATGACAAATCAATTTAAAATCTGGCAAGTTAGAACTAAATCTTAAGAAGTCAGTAAAATTAAAATGTTTCAATATTTTTGGAACTGTAAATCAGAATGCCTGTTTTGTACATAGAAAACATATTTTAATTGATAAAGTTAAATCAATAATCTTTATGTCACGCACATATTGCAGATTCCCACATTGCAAGGAAAACATATTGTTGAACAAACAACATGCTGCAGTTCTGTTGCAATTATTTGTGTTTACTAATGTCGATGTATATCTCTGAATGTGTGCCTAGGTGTATCTGAAGCTTGTATTTTATGTTTATTATATCCAATATCACAGATATTTCCACAATTCCACCTTTGTCCTGCGATATGCATGTTACATGACTGCTCCAAATCAGAAATAGGCACGCTAGAAAAACAACCTAGGTGAAATACTCTATATTCACCTAGGCTGCAGCCATCAGACAAAGCCTTGTTCTCCCACACACTACATGAGATGTGATAGTGCTAAGGGCCCAGCACTCATTTAGAAAACAGTTCACATTTCAGGATGATACCAGAAGTGATCAGTATAATCAATTATGATCTCTTTATTAACTTGGAACGTTAAAGTCGTTAGATGAAGTTGGAAACAATTTTTCTATATTCAAGGTCTATCATAAAACCTAGGCTACAAGGTAATTTTCAGGTGCTATGGCAACCTCCCTCCAGTATTTATACAGCTCAGCTTACCTAATGATAATGGAGATGCCGTACAACAACAGTAGGGTTAATAAAAAAAAAAAATAGATGAAATGTAAATGATTCTGAAATCCAGGCACAAGAAACTGTAAAGATAAAGTTAAGGCTCTATTTATTACACTAGATATATATTATAGCTTTATTGATTTCTATATTTATTTATCTTTTTATGCATAGACATGGTGCAAAGCATCTATTTCAGAATTGTAGGTTGTTAGTTCCTCTCCTAGGCCTTCTTTTTACATTAGTATTATTTTTGCTTTTCCTTTTTAATTTATACAGGGTGTTTCTGTGAGCCACAGATTTTTAAAAGCTCATTATCCCCCAGAAGGTCCCAGAGTATTAGAGTTAACTTCCCTGAGCAGCTGATTCGAAGCATCTGAGTACAGCTGACTTAAACAGCTACATGAATTTGGGTAGAGCCATCTGAACTGCTGCTGACTGTCTGGCAGGTTGTGTTTGGGTCTTGCAGGATGTGTGAGGCTGTAAAAGAAATGTGTGCACACTTTACTTTAAGCTGAAGATAGGCACATAGAGGAGTGCGCAGAGTTTGTTTGAGATGAAAAAAACACCCAAACGCAAAGGAATATTTGCTGTTTATTGTAACTGGGAAAAGAAAAACACCGAGAGAAGTTAGCTGTTTGACCGAACCAGGGAAAACACACAAAAACAGAGATACAGCTGCGATTCCAGAAAAGAATAGAGGCCAGTGAATGTAAACAAACTATTGAACGCTTTTTGTTTTGTCTTTGCTCCACCCAGGTTTACCTAGATGAGGGCAGATAGTTACGGAACTGTCTAAAAAAGAGTGATCTTGTGTTTTGGTGGGATCTAGGCCTCTTATTTAATTTGATTTGTGTTTTGATGTATTTTAGATGACTGCTAATATAGTAAAATTTGAAAAAGTATAAACCTCCTTTAATGATGTTCCTCCATCATAGTGTCAGAAACAAAGGCACACACGCAGTGGAGATGTGCAACTTGCCACATGTGGTGTTAAAAGTGGGTTTAAGGTGAAGGAACTTGTGAAAGCCCTGGTATAAGCAACTGCACACCAGCAAGAATTTACTCAGCAATAGCTGCGACAAGCAGCACAAGGCAAAGCCCATATGAGCCAGGCTTTGGAAGTACAACAGGACCAGTTGCAGTGGAAGCATTAAAAGTAATCTCCTCCTACATAAACTGGTTTGTAAAGATGATGTGGAAGCATACCTCCTGACCTTGGAAATAATTGCCACTAGGGAAGCTTGACCCTAAAGGCACTAGGCTGTGATCATAGCCCCATCTCAGATAGCCTTCATTGCCAGAGAAAAGTTAATACATTATGCTAATCAGAAAGCAGACATCATTGACAGAGTTGTAGTTACCAGATGTGTCTGAGCACAGAGAGATTCCACTCATGGAGTTTTTGGATAACTGGACAGGGAGCTTCCACATTCTATGATATGGGATTCTGAGAAGAGACATGTCTCTATCTACCCAATGGGGCATGCTCCTCTCTGCTATCTCATTGGTTTGTGGAAGGAACCAGATGCAGAAGGATGAAGTGCAAATGTGACTGATGAGTGGCTGATGAGTAAAGGGCAAGGTGCTGTCATTTAATGGGTGCAAATCCATACTCAGTATGAAAGATGTTAATCAAGACCCTGGGGAAGACCCAGCCTCCTGTCCCTGGTGAATGCTCCAGAGGAGGAGGATAATAATTAAGAAAGGAAATGTTTGAAAAGTGAGAGCAAACAGATGATCCCAGCCAATGTATTCCCAAAGCAAGAATGTACTGTTTTTAATGAGGAAACTCCTAAAGTGAATGATGAGAAAGATGAGAATTATGGAGCTGTGGAAGAGGGACCGCAATCCCTGAGTGGACATACGAAACAGAGCATGGCCATGGCTCCCATTAAAATGTTGACTTATCCCGACAACAAGTAGTGATGGAACTGAAGAAGCCTGACATTGCAGGCAGGCAGGCAAATTGTTGTTAATTTGAAGGGTATCAGGATGATGCCAAATTACATTCATGAGTGGAAGAAGCATGCATTTGGGGACAACAAGGTGTGTTATGGGTAAAAAACGTTAATGTGTTTCTTGGAGCAGAGGGAAGGTCCTTCCATGTATAAGCTGAAAAAGCACTTTGTGCAGGAGCTGCAGCACTGTGGCCAACAGTAGGAGCAAGACATCTTCACTAATCATTGTTTCAGAGAGAAGCAAAGATTACCTATCCTTCCTTCCACCTACAATATCTGCAGAAAGCTGCTATAGGAAGCATAAAGCAGGAGTTTATACATGAGCGAAAGAAGGAGGAAGAAAGTATGACTGAGCAGCTAGAGTTATTCAGGGAGGGTCTAATGAACAAGGCAGAGGAGATTCTGCAGCTGAACATGAAGCTGTTAATAGAAGAACAAAAGTAGGTAAAAGTTGAGAAGGCTAAAAAAAAAGGTTTTGCAGAAACCAAAAACTCAAAAGGCTCCTAAGACAGATGTTAGCCTGAGTGAAGTTTGCCCCATTTGAGATTAAGAAGAACATAGCTGTGGCACCTCTGTGCACTATTGACTTTCAGCCTGAAGCTGCTGAACAACCGTAAATCCATAATTATGAGAGGTCCTTTTTCATGCCCAGGAAGCCACTGGACTTTAAAACTGTTAAAATGTTATGGGCCCTGGGTTGGCATTGGTTAATACTGTGTAATGTTGAATTGTACAGTGTAATTTTTCTCATTATAAACTATTGTGTCAAGGCCACATGGACGTTGGGACTGTTGCAGCCATGATGGCATGGATAGGGTTAAATGTGTTTGATGTTATTCTATATTGCTATATTGTGACTGCCTGTAAAGGTGGGAAAGCTGAGATAAAGACACAAAAAACAGGAGGTGGAAATAACATTTCTTTGTGGTATATGGGTCTCCTCAGATTCTGTGTATACTAAATCTTCTGACATATCCAGTACACGAGGGGTTAAGCATTGCGGTTTGAGATTTGAAAACGTAACTGTCATGTGAGGTGTCTTTTTTATAAAGGCTGGAGTAGTTGGTACCTGTGTACAGTTTTATCACCATAGTCTGACACCATGAATTGTTCATTGTAAAATATGTGCTGTGAAAAGTTATAAGCAGCATTAAGTACGATAAGTATCCTCCTTCAGATACCACAAAGAAAATAAGTGTTATTCATGTACAATTATCATAAAAGCAATGCTTCTGTAAGATAAATTGTTACGCCCGCCAGATTTGGGGGACTACGCTCACCCCAATTCTCTATCTCTCTATGGGTCGCAACTGTTTGTTCAGATCTCGACACCAGCAGACACTTCAGATGACAGCATCATTTCTGAAGAGGCAGGCACCATCAGACCCCTTTTCTTAGGATCTAAGAACGACACACCATGTACCTTTGATTAGTACAAGCAGACTCCGACACTACCGTTGTTTAGTGTGTCCAAAATCAGACTGGCACTTCTTTATTGTTACAGAGATAACTAAAAACACACAAAGATATCACTCCCCCCACATGCCTAACCCCTCCTCTTGTGGGCAATAGCTTGTTACACTCTCATTACCTGGGACATGTCTATTCCATGATACATCCCCCATCTCTTAGTTGCCAGATCTCAACTTACAGGGTTATAAAACTAAACTTCCCCCTTCCAGAATAAAGCCAGAGGATTCATGCGTCGCTGCCTCCCAAAGCCATATAAATTCTTTAGAATTATTTAACCCTTTGTATATCCCAGATATGACTACATTAACTTTATTATCTAAGCAAAGCCTACTATGCTATTTCTAATACAGATACAGTATTTTAATGTTAATCAATGACAGTACTATTTGCATTTATTACATCCATAATATAACTACATGTATGCATTACACCCATGATATAACTGTTAAGCAAGTTGTTAGTACCTTCTAACCACACATATAATAACTGCTGAACCCCAAACAGACCAGTGGGCCCTTCTGTTCATAACAAAGATAAACAATCTTCAGTTATTCTTTAGACATCATTAAATATCAGCATAATATTTAGCCACTTTGAATAAGCTCTGTATAATGTTGCTGAAGTTAGGACTTGATAAACACAGATATTTTGTAGATATTACCATTTCATTTTTTGTTATATAATATTAAACTATTTTGTGAACATCTAATGAGGATATTAGTTGCTAAATTTCAGTTTCCAAGTTTCCTTCATGCTTTACCAGACAGACACACAAAACCAATTTTCTGTATTTAAAATGTGCAGGGATAGGTGTTATGATTTAATACACAATTATTGAGATATTCTCAGTGTCCAAGGTATCTTTATTACCAGAAAGATAAGGTCATGGGTAGAGCAAACTTTAATAAGAAAAACAATCAACCTGCCAGTTATCTTATATCTGAGCCATGAAATCATTCTGTTGCTGTGAATAAAATGGTAAAAAATATATTAAAAACAGAATTGTCATAAAATATGCTGACAAATAAACCTACAACTTTATAACAATTTAATCATTAGCTTTAGACTTGTGGTGTTACAGGTTTAAACTGCCTGAGATTTTGCAAGTTTTATAGTTAAAGCTGGTAACTTCTATAGCTCCTGCTTTCCTGTGATATCGTTGGTGCTCCCTCGCGGTCATTGTCCTGATAGTGGTGCTAGCAGTGATACCACAAACCTCACAATTCTACTGGGTAGGATTGATCTAGGATGTTTTCAAGCCCAATAAAGCAGTAGATTGTGACTGCAGATATTTATATACACACACACATATATATATATATATATATATATATATATATATACAGTGGGGCGGGAAAGTATTTGATCCCCTGCTGATTTTTAACGTTTGTCCACTGACAAAGAAATGATCTGTCTATAATTTTAATGGTAGGTGTAATTTAACAGTGAAGACAGAATAAGTAAAACAAAAACAAGAAAAACACATGTCAAAAAAGTTATAAATTGATTCGCAGGTCAATGAGGGAAATAAGTATTTGACCTCTTCGACTTAGTAATTGGTGGCAAAACCTTTGTTGGCAATCCCAGAGGTCAGACGTTTCTTGTAGTTGACCACCAGGTTTGCACACATCTCAGGAGGGATCCTGTCCAAGTCCCTCATTTAATTGCAATTTGCCCAATTGAAAAGGGGTCTAAATAAGCACATAACATATTTTTTGAAAGAAGTTTTTAGTTAGTAAATATCTATCCAAAGGTTTCGGCTGATGTTTGGCAACTCGAACCTTCAGCTCCCTCCACAGATTTTTTATGGGATTAAGGTATGTAGACTGGCTGGGCCACTCCAGGACATTAATGTGCTTCTTCTTGAGCCACTCCTTTGTTGCCTTTACTGTGTGTTTTGGGTCATTGTCATGCTTGAATACCCATCCATGACCCATTTTCAATGCCCTGGCTGAGGGAAGGAGGTTCTCACCCAAGATTTGAGGGTACATGCCTCGTCCATTGTCCCTTTGATGCGGTGCAGTTGTCCTGTCCCCTTAGTAGAAAAACACCTCCAAAGCATAACGTTTCCAACTCCATGTTTGATGGTGGGGATGGAGTTCTGGGGGTTATATACAGCATTCCTCCTCCTCCATACACGGCGAGTTGAGTTGATGCCAAAGATCTTGATTTTGGTCTCATCTGACCACAACAGTTTCACCTAGTTCTCCTCTGAATCATTCAGATGTTCATTGGCAAACTTCAGACATGCCTGTACATGTGCTTTCTTGAGAAGGGGGACCTTGCGGGATTTCAGTCCTTGCCGGCGTAGTGTGTTATCATTTGTTTTCTTGGTCCCAGCTGCCTTGAGATAATTAACAAGATCCTCCAGTGCAGTTCAGGGCTGATTCCTCACCAATCTCATGATCATTAAAACTCCATGAGGTGAGATCTTGCATGGAGCATCAGACCGAGGAAGAATGGCAGTTATTTTGTGTTTCTTCTATTTGCGAATAATCTAATCAACTGTTGTCACCTTCTCACTAAGCTGCTTCATGATGGTCTTGTAGCCCATTCCAGCCTTGTGTAGGTCTACAAGCTTGTCCCTGACATCCTTGGACAGCGCTTTGGTCTTGGCCATGGTGGTGAGTTTGGAATCTGATTGATTGCTTTTCTGGACAGGTGTCTTTTATACAGGTAACAAGCTGTGGTTAGGAGCACTCCCTTTAGGAGAGTACCTGTATAAAAGATACCTGGGAGCCAGAAATCTTGCTGATTGATAGGGCATCAAATACTTATTTCCCTCACTGACATGCAAATCAATTTATAACTTTGACAGGCGTTTTTCTTGTTTGTTTGTTTGTTTTTAAATACCCTGCCATTAAAATTATAGACTGATCGATTCTTTGCCAGTGGACAAACGCTCAAAATCAGAAGGGTATCAAATACTTTTTCCCCCACTGTATATATACACCCCTCACATTATTGTAAATATTTTATTATATCTTTTCATGTGAGAACACTAAAGAAATGACGCTCTGATACAATGTAAAGTAATTTACCACTTCACATAGCAGAGTGTAATTTCTTCAGTGTTGTCACATGAAAAGATATAATAACATATTTCCAAAAATGGGAGGGGTGTACTCACTTTAGTGAGATACTGTATATATATATATATATATATATATATATATATATATATATATATATATATATATATATAGTAAAAGGAAATAAAAGGGCATTTATGGGATTCATTCTCCATTTTTTTACCACTACAGTCCATCACTTCATATGCCTTGAAATGGATTAAAACAAACTATATACATAATATAAAACTAACATAGGAATTTAAATACTTCCTTATTTGGCCTTTGCAGTTGGTTACAATTAGTACCACTGACTGGAATTTCTAAACATGTTTTCTGCTGTTGTAGGGGAGGATGTAAACAGTATAAACCACTAACTTCAAAAGCCCATGAATCAATTACTTAACAGTAAATTAAAAATGAAAATAATTTAAACCCACTTTTCCACCTTCTATGCAAAGGTGTAGAATGTATGTGTTTCCCTTTAAATCTTGTACATAATTACAATAAGAAAACTGGAATATAATGAGACTTTTCAGACTATTATACTGAAAAAAAGCACACCACCACGACTACTGCAAATCAATAATGTATATATCAGTCAATCAATGTATATGGTGAAAGACATCTTAACACCTCACCATATACATCCAGCTATTTACAAAGACACAGGGATCCAGAACTGTGCAGTGGGCCCGTCTATGGGCTGCATATATACCTCATGCGGCAAAATGTTTCATTTATATAAATTAATTGTTTGACTGATATATACTCTACACTTTTATCTGTTTCAAATTTTGAGCATGAACATGAACAGTTCTCTGTTAAGAAGCTGCACAACAAATGCTTTTTATCCAGTGAATGTGGACTGTACTATATATATATATATATATATATATATATATATATATATATATATATATATATATATATATACACAAGACTTCAATTGGCCTATGGGACCGATTACACTGGAAACCAGGTTACAAAAGGTTGGATGCCCCTATTTTTCCACTTGTGCATACTGGAGTGGTACTTTGCCCCCCCCCCCCACCCACCCATGGCTCACACGGACCTCCTGTGCGTCCCCTATAACGTCCTTAAGGCTCACTGTTGCCCCCCACAAGCCCCAAGGGCCCCCATCAGGCCTTCAATTTTTATGTGTGGAATAATAGGCTCCTCCAACTTCTATACCCTTTAACATAAGTAATCAATATAATGTAAATAGTTTTTAAAGGTACATGAAGTTGTTAAAATGGCTCTGCATCATGTGTGCCAGTAAAAATCAAGTAACATATGTGTAAAAGCTTTTCATTTGAAACCCTTTTCATTGTTTTGTAATTGTTTAAAATGCTCTACTGGGAGTCAGACTTGCACCACATTATCTACTGGGCTTATGGGGAAATTCACACTGGGGAATTTCATGTCCCTTTAAGTAATTATGCAATACCTTAGACTTATACTGTTTTTCTTGTTATTCCCACTACCTAAATATCTAACTATTCCGTTGAGTTTCCTGTTGTGCGTCTAAAGGTTCAACCATATAAGTCCCCTTTCCCACCATCCTTTTTAATTAGGCATTTGTTAAATGAGGTGATGAGGTGAGCATGTAAAAATTGAGGACTTTGTAGACCGAATGAGAGTGATGGTGGGTAAAGAGTGCAGTAGGGTAGAAAGAAATCTAGGCCAAGGTAAAGATTATTTCTAAAAATGCTTTACAGTATTTAATATTTTGGTAGAAACATAAAGCAAAATTTATTAGGTGATCCATCTTTTTTTTTCTAAAATATAATAATTATAGTCATTACACATAATCCATATTAGGCGTACCCTTGAAAATGAAGCCCTTTTTAGGTGTCCCGCTCAGAATGTGGCCCTTGGCATCAATTCAGTATGATGTTTCTGTTTGGAGTTGTAGTAGAGTACATTACACATAACAGTTCACTCAGTGCTGTCTAATTTCTGAAGTTCTGAACTCCAGATTACAGAAGACATATCATCATAACAATAATTTGATAAGAACGACTGGCATTTCTCTCCTCAATGTTGCTCAGTCTATACATTCTGATAGCATGGCTAGCATGCCAGTTCCCATTGTAGTTTCCTACATTATCAAACTTTTTATTTGTTCCATTTTTATTTTCTTAATCATCAGTTAAAATCCCACATCTCCATCTACTTTACTGAAACCACACAATAACCAAAGGCTTGGTGGATTTTCCTTCTGTAGACATTAAAATATGATATCCTAGCAGTACAATATTAAACTTGAATTTACATTTTAATTAAACGTGTTATTTATATCTGTTGCTTGGTCCTTTTTCTATTTAGGTGATGGGTGACTTTGAATCATAGGAAGCTTCTGTCTGCAAAATGGGAAAGTAGAAGTTACATCTACTAGTGTTCCTAGCAGGACTAAAATTGCTTATAAGCAAACATTCAGGGAAGAATGCTGTCGCACAGTATAGAATAATTGTATATAAAAATTGAAAAATATTAAGGTTATATGTATTTCTATTGTTTTGTCCACAATAATGTTTAATGATAGTGGCCAAAAAAAACAAACAACCAAAAGTTATAAATTACAGTAGTCCTTAATTTGTTTATTTACTCACTGATTAGCAATACAATTAGTGTTTGCAGAAGATAATAATAGCACTATTGCTTCGAGGAAATATGGTTTTGTCCACATCCAAGGGGGTAAAAGAAAATCTGTCATGATTTTTTAATTCTGACCTATATACAGTTGGTTTGCCACTGCAAGGAAAGAGGCAGATGAACAACGGTATCATGGCAGCAGATAAAGACCTTCTACTGAACAGACCCCTGGGGAGATGCTTTCTGACAGCCTGGACACCTGAGAGAGGATAGAGAGCAACATATCTCCTTAAGTCCAAAACACTAAACTTCAATTATTAGTTTTAAAATAAGTTTATACAATTAATTAACTTGTTTTATTCAAATGTTGTAGCTGTAGTTGCCCAAATGACCTTTAAAAACAATACCTTTAATTACAGCTAGTTATATATGATCCAAAATTATTTTCAGAAGGGAATGTTTTCATGAGGTACCTATTACCTTGACATTTCAAGAACAAGATGCTCTTTTCCCAACTATCTTTAAGTTAAAGACCCACTGTGTATTTTAGAAAGTAAAAACTAAACACAATTTTTACATTTATCTTTTAAACTTAATTATTCTGTACCAAAATGTTTCGACCCAGAGATGAGGGGTCACGAGCACCCCAAGACTCTCCCTCTAAGTTGTGACTTTGTGGATCGGGTAGAAAAATTATTGGGAGGGGCTGGAAATGAACCAGCGGTCTTGGTACATATTGGTACCAATGACAAAGTTAGTGGAAGATGGAGTGTCCTAAAGAATGATTTTAGAGAACTAGGTAATAAGCTGAAGGCAAGGACCTCCAAGGTAGTATTTTCTGAGATACTACCAGTGCCACGTGCTAGCCCAGGGAGGCAGAAGGAGATTAGGGAGGTTAATGCGTGGCTAAAGATGTGGTGCACTAAGGAGGGGTTTGGCTTTTTAGAGCACTGGGCTGATTCTCACTTCGGTACAATCTCTACAGTAGGGATGGATTGCACCTTAATGATGAGGGAGCTTTTGTACTAGGGGATAGGATGGCAGAAAGGCTGGAGGAGTTTTAAAACTAGTAGGTGGGGGGGAGGGACTAGATATAAGTAATGGGGTAGAAAGTGTAGAGGGTATAAGGGATGAATTAACAACTCATAGGGGAGGAGATGGGGGAGGGGTAGTATAGTCAATAGGGAGGTAGTACTAAGTAATTCAAGTTCAGTGACAGGCACTTCAGAACTACAGACTCATAACATAAGGTGTATGCTTGCTAATGCCAGAAGCTTGCCAGGAAAAATGGGAGAGTTAGAATTATTAGCAATTAATGAAAAATGGGATTTAATAGCATTTACCGAAACGTGGTGGGATGAATCTCATGACTGGACTGTTAATCTGGATGGTTATAACCTATTTAGGAAAGATAGAGGCAATGGTAAACGAGGAGGAGGGATTTGTCTGTATGTTAAGCCTTAATTTAAGGCTATAGTCAGAGAAGATATTTATGGTGGACCTAGTGATAAAGTTGAATGTTTGTGGGTAGAGTTAAATAGCGGAGCAGCAAATTCCAAAAGAATATTAGTAGGAGTATGCTATAAACCCCCCAAATATAGCTGAAAGTGAGGAAATACAATTATTGTTACAAATTGGAAATGCAGCTAAGCACGGGCAAGTTCTAATAATGGGAGATTTTAATTACCCTGTAATAAACTGGATAAATGAGACCAGCAGTTCAGCTAAGGGGAGCAGGTTCTTGAGTACACTCAGGGATCATTATCTGGCCCAGGTTATACAGGAGCCTACTAGAAATGAACCTATCTTAGATTTACTCATTACAAATAATATTGATATTGTATCAAATGTTGAAATAGGGCAACCTTTGGGAAACAGTGATCACAACACAGTCTCATTTGAGATTGAATTAAAAAAAACAACATTTAAAGGGGCCAACAAAAACTCTTAATTTTAAAAGGGCAGATTTTAACGGTCTAAGGGCAGCAATACAAAGTATAGAATGGGACAGAGAACTGATAGGTAAAAACACTGAACATAAATGGACAACATTTAAATCCTTACTAAATATACATACACATCGGCATATACCGTGTGGGAATAAAAGTAAAAGGAGTAAATCACAACCCATTTGGCTTAACAATGATTTAAAGATCAAGATACGGAGTAAAAAACAGGCATTTAAATTATACAAACAAGAGGGGACAGAGACTGCTTTACAGGAATACAAGGAAATCAACAAGGCTTGCAAAAGCGCGATTAGACTGGCTAAAATAGAAAATGAAAAATGTATTGCAAAAGAGAGTAAGACTAACCCTAAAATATTTTTTAAGTATATTAATGGGAAGAAGGCGAGGAAGGAAGCTATAGGAACATTAGAATATGAAACATGCTGTCTGAAAATTAATGACCAGGAAAAGGCAGATGAGCTAAATAGGTTCTTTTCTTCGGTATACACAAGGGAGGTACCAGTGGTTGGGACACTGCAACATAATGGGGCTGCACTACCTTTGCCAAATAATTGGTTAACACAGGAAGTAATCCAAAAGAGGTTGGAAAAAATAAATGTTAATAAAGCCCCGGGTCCTGATGGAATACATCCAAGGGTACTAAGGGAACTGGGTTCTGTAATAACCAAACCATTATATTTATTTTTTCAAGATTCACTCAACACAGTGTCTCTACCAGATGACTGGAGAAAAGCTGATGTGATACCTATATTTAAAAAGGGAGCAAGAGCAAATCCGGGGAATTATAGACCAGTGAGCCTCACTTCTGTAGTGGGGAAGCTTTTAGAAGGGTTAATAAGGGATAATATACAAGAATATTTCTATCTGAACAGGATTATAAGTAGGAGTCAACATGGGTTTATGAGGGATAGGTCATGTCAAATAAATCTAATTAGTTTCTATGAGGTGGTTAGTAGGAACCTGGATCAAGTCAACTCAGTGGATGTTGTCTTTTTGGATTTTGCAAAGGCTTTTGATACAGTGCCACATGAGAGACTATTGGGCAAACTAAGGGATACAGGAATTGCAGTAAATATCTGCTCATGGATTGAGAGCTGGCTAAAAGACAGGAAGCAAAGGGTTGTTGTAAATGGAACATACTTCGATTGGACTAATGTGGTAAGTGGGGTTCCTCAGGGTTCAGTATTAGGTCCTCTCCTTTTTAACATATTTATTAATGACTTAGAGGTAGGATTGGAGTGTGGGGTCTCCATTTTTGCTGATGACACAAAGTTGTGCAAGGTAATTAAATCAGAACATGATGTGCTTTCCCTCCAAGGGGATTTACATAAAATTGAGGAATGGGCATCTAAATGGCAGATGAGATTTAATACGAATAAATGTAAGGTTATGCATCTGGGAAAGAAAAATAGCCATGCAATTTATAATCTTATTGGAGCCAATCTAGGTGTATCAGATATTGAAAGGGATTTGGGAGTGCTTGTGGACAACCACCTAGGTAACAGTGCTCAAAGCCAAGCAGCAGCTGTAAAGGCAAATAAAATATTAGCATGTATTAAGAAGGGTATAGAAGCCAGGGAAGCAAATATAATTCTGCCACTAAACAAATCTCTAGTACGCCCTCATTTGGAATATGGAGTACAATTTTGGGCACCACTTCATAAAAAGGACATTTTAGAGCTGGAAAAGGTACAGAGAAGGGCAACAAAACTAATAAGGGGAATGGAGGGGATAAGTTATGAAGAAAGACTAACAAAATTAAACGTATTTTCTCTAGAAAAAAGGCGTCTAAGAGGAGATATGATTACCTTATATAAATACATCCAGGGTCAGTATAAAGATTTGTCGGGGGAGCTTTTTGTGCCAAGAGGTTTTCAACTGACAAGAGGACATCCCTTGAGGTTAGAAGTAGAAAGATTCCACCTCAAAGAGAGAAAAGGGTTCTTCACAGTAAGGGTGGTTAATCTGTGGAATTCTCTACCAGAGGAGGTGGTGACAGCGGATTCGATAGATAACTTTAAAAGGGAACTAGATTTATTTCTAATTAAAAAGGGTATTCAGGGTTATCATGGATAATTAGAGAGACAGTAATGATCCAAATTTTTTACATTTCCCCTTGAGACAATTGGCTAAGTCTCGCTTTTTTTTTTCTTTCTATTTGCCTTCCTCTGGACTAATTAATAATAATAAATAAAAAAAATTGATTAATAATTAATTAACAACTAATGAATTAATAGTTAATCCGCATATTGCAGATCAGAGGAGATCTTAAAAGGTTGAACTTGATGGACTGAAAGTCTTTTTTCAACGTTAAATACTATGTAACTATGTAACTATGTAACTTTTGTGTTTAATCTCTCAGCATGTGTCAGGGCCATTTCTCAGGAAATCCAGAAATAACAGGTTACAGGCTCTTACTAATTTATTAGTATGTGTGGAAAGGTGTTTTTCTTTGTGAAATTGCTGCTTAATTAAGGGAGTTATAGATAAAGTCTGATACATTTTTGCATAACCCCCTGCATTCTTGTATATATTATGAGGTTGCACCAACCAAGGCGCTAGAGGGGGAGCAAGAATGAGAATTGGTGTTGAGGAAGGGCTGCTGTTATGGGAAAGAGTCTTGGAGGAGCAACAATCGGAGCGGCCTTGGGGGAGATGCTGTTATGGGAAAGGGTCTTGGGGAGGAAATCTGTTATGGGAAGGGGTCTTGGGGAGGGGTGATATTATGCGAAAGTATTTTGGGGAGAGGAGTTGTTATGGGAATAGGTCTGGGGGTGAGGAGCAACTATGGGAAGAGGTCTTCGGGAGGAGAATTGAGCGAGTTGGTTGCCGGGAGGGGGGAGCATAAGCGAACAATTTCTTTTGCACCAAGTTGCTACATTCTCTAGCTCTGCCACTGGTGTGTGTTGTAACCATATATCAGCATAGTTAGTTGGTATGTCTACTTTCATCAAGATTCAAAGGCAGCCGGTAAAGGTTTTTTTCAGTTAAAAATAAAGGCATCCATGTACTAAAGCTAACAGAAATGTTGTAAAGATATTCTAAACTTAAACTGAACTGCCCTACAAGCAAGTCAGTGCAAAATGTCTTTCTCCAGTCATTTATCCTTTACATTGAGAATCCCATATTGGCTTTCCAGTTCATCACATGTTTATTCCAGGACGTTTTGTAAGCGGAAAGTGAACATATAAGAAGATCTTAAAGGATCATTGAAGCATCATAGTTATAGTATGCTGTTTTGAAGAGCTTGACTTGACAACATTTTTCATACAGTTAAAAAAATAATTCCAGCACTGAGGTTGTTTATTTTAATATTGAAAACATGACATCTTCAATGTCCCTTTAAAATTGTGAGAGTATATTAAACAATAGATCTAGCAGTTACATTTATTTAAGGCCGCTGAAGTCCCATTTTATGACACGCTCTTTAAAAAAAAATGTAAGTACAACATTTAATTTATTTACTGTTTTTGGATGTAATTATGCTTTACTGGTTGGCGACTTCATAACCTGATTTAATACTAGGGAGGTGACATTAAATGCACATGATAAAGGCACGAGCAACGAGCCCGACGACAGCGTGGCCGAAATCTTTGCGCAGGACCATGCAAAGACATGGGCCTGGCGAGGGCCTGGATCGCAGGAGCAGCTGTGTGTCTGGGAGAATGAGGAAACATCCCCTCTGGGTCCCCAGTCTCCCCTGTGCCTCTCTCCCCCAGTCCATCTCCTTTGTGTCCCAATCTCCCCTATCCCCTCTCTGTCTCTCCCACTCCCATCCACCAACCGGCCAACCCCAGTGTCCCTCTGTGTCTCCAGTCTCCCCTACCTCTGGTTGTCTTCTCCACCCAGCCTAACCTTTACACCCCAAAAGGCTAACCCTTACACCCCGAAAGCCTAACACCTAACCCTTACACCCCAAAAGCCTAACACTAACCCTTACACCCCAAAAGCCTAACCCCTACACCCCAAAAGCCTAACCCTAACCCCTACAACTCCAAACCCTAACCCTTAGACCCCAAAAGCCTAACCCTAACCCCTACACCCTTAAAGCCTAACCCTAACCCCTACACCTCCAAAGCCTAACCCTTACCCCTACCATATCTCTTCTGCTCTCTACAGTCACTCTCCTCCTCTTTCTCCTGTCTCTCTCACTCCATCTCTTCTTCTCTATCCAGTCTCTCTCTTCCTCTCTCCTGTCTCTCTCACTCCATCTCTCCCTCTCCTGTCTCTGTCTTTCTCTCTCCTCTCTCTTTTCCTCTCTCTCTCAGTCCATCTCTTCTTCTCTCTCCTGTGTCTCTCTTCCTCTCTCCCATCTCTCTCACTCCATATATCTCCCTCTACTGTCTCTCTGACTCCATCTCTTCTTCTGCAACCCAGGGCCTTGTCTTCACGCTGGTCCTGCGCTCAGATCTCGCCTGTGCGCGAAAGATGTGCTGCCCATAATAAACATATCTATTCAGTTCTATAGAAAGAGATATAAAGAAAGAGACGTATAGGAAAACAAAGCAATGGACACACAGTAAATCATTTTATATAATAGTTCAAGACATTACAAATGCTAATTCACTGGAAAATTCCCCTAAACCATAATTTCATAAGAAGCTTTTTGTGTGAGTAACAGCAACATCTACAATGTCATTACTTTACAGGACATCTTTTAAAGTAAAACAATGGTAGGGAAAATATCAATATATCTCACAATGAGAAAATTATTGAATACTTTTACAATAGGAAAAGGTTAACAAAAGCTTCATTCACTTTCCATAGTTCTTAAAAGTTGCTCAAACCACAAGCAAAAGAAAACATGGACAGAATTAATAGTTTGCATTGTTTGTGGTCTTTTCTAGTAATCTCACTAAATCCATGTGGTTTAACCTTTCAAAATGATAACACAAGAAAGGGCACAGCAGAGAAACAAGGCAAGAGAAGCAGAATTAGTAATGAGAAACAAGCTTTATGTAATGATTTCCATTACTCTACCTAGAAGTCGTGTAGCAAGCACTTTCTGTAATTGGAGTAAACCACATTGTTAGTTTATCAAAAGATAATGACACAGGGAAATTAATAGATTTGTACAAAATAAACATTATACCATTAATTTACTTTTGTGTTTATAGGACTGGTCAAGTGTAAGAAGCCCAAGTATTTTTTCCCAATAAATTCAAGATGCTTAGAGACAGTGCAGATAGTGCGCATTGGAAGGCAAGATTCAAAGGCAACCTGTAAAGCTTTTATGTTGGCTTATTTTTCCTCTTACAAAAGAGGGAAACACCCTGGGATATACTTGTGATGAGCAGGGAAGTCAACATGGAATTCTCATTGTAAAGGAGAACTGACTGGAGAAAGAGAAAACATTTTGATCTGACTTACTTGTGGGGCAGCTTAGTGAAAGTTTTGAATATCTTTAAAACATTTTCGTTCGCTTTAGTACATGGATGCCTATATTTGGGGATTTTCCCTCTTACTGTCTGCAAAAGAGAATGGTAAATGGAAAGAGAATACATTCTCAGTGGATATACTTGTGGGGTAGCTTCAGGTTAAGATAAGATCTTAAAGGATTACCGAAGCATCACACATTTATAGTATGCTGTTATGAAGAGCTTGACTTAATAATGTACAGCATTTTTTACACAGTTTAAGAAAAAATAAATACAGCCCTTAATTTAAGTTTTTGTATTCTATATTCAAATTTTGTTCTTAATGACGATGGCCATTTTGTCTTATTTTGTCAGATATTGGAAATAATCCACCTATTTAGAAATATCTTAGATATGAAGAGAAATAACTATTATAAAATAATTAATACATATGGAAAAATACTCTTGGCAGCTAAATATCAAACTCAGTAAAATGCAAAAGTGTGGTAGACTATGCAGATATCAAAGAGATACATATACTAATAGTGAGCTCCAGTAACATCTTTCTGTTCACTGACACATCAACAGATTAAAGTAAATACCAATATCAAGAAAGACATCGAAAATCTGCACAAACTACCTCTTAAAAAAGGCAACTTACTTTATTAATATACATAAAATATAGAAAAGCATGGCAATATTAAAAATCAACTGCGTAAGTAGCCCAACATTGCCCAAATACTTGAGTGCAAGAAAGCTATCCAGTGGAGACTAAATTTACTGTTAAAGGTACAGTTAACTTATGTGAGCTCTGCAGTAAGTCAGTTATTGTAAAATGGGTCAGCAATGCATATATAATTTGTAAGAAGCCAGGTCCTCCTTTTTGGAAGGCTAAAGAGCCCTACTACTCTCTGATGGTATAGTGCCTTGCAAAAGTATTCCCCCCCCCCCTCGTTACTTTTTACCTATTTTGTTACATTACAGCCTTAAGTTCAATGTTTTGTTAATCTGAATTTAATGTGATGGATCAGAACACAATGGTCTAAATTGGTGAAGTGAAATGAGAAAAATATATACATAAAACTATGTTTTAGAAATAGAAAACAGAAAATTGGCATGTGCGTATGTATTCACCCCCTTTGTTATGAAGCCCATAAAAAGCTACTGGTGCAACCAATTACTTCAGAAGTCACATAATTAGTGAAATGATGTCCACCTGTGTGAAATGATGTCCACAAGTGTCACATGATCTGTCCATTACATATACACACCGTTTTTGAAAAGTCAAAAGCAAGAGGCACCACTAACCAAACACAGCCATGAAGACCAAGGAACTCTCAAAACAAGTAAGGGACAATGTTGTTGAGAAGTAAAAGTAAGGGAATAGGTTATAAAAAGTATCCAATCTTTGATGATCCCCAGGACCACCATCAAATCTATCATAACCAAATGGGAGAAAAACATGGCACAACAGCAAACCTGCAAAGAGACGACCGCCCACCAAAACTCACGGGAAACTGGGCAAGAAGGGCTTTAATCAGAGAGGCAGCACAGAGACCTAAGGTAACCCTGGAGGAGCTGCAGAGTATGGAGTATCTGTACATTGGATGACAATAAGCCGTAGGCTCCATAGAGTTGGGCTTTATGGCAGAGTGGCCAGAAGAAAGCCATTACCTTTCAGCAAACAACAAAATGGCACATTTTGAGTTTTGTGCATAGGCATGTGGGAGACTCCTAAAATGTATGGAGGAAGGTGCTCTGGTCTGATGAGACCAAAATTTTACTTTTTGGCCATCAAAGAAAAAGCTATGGTCTGGCACAAACCCAACACATCACATAACCCAAAGAACACCACCCCCACAGTGAAACATGGTGGTGGCAGCATCATGCTGTGGGGATGTTTTTCAGCAGCCGGGACTGGGAAACTGGTCAGAGTTGAGGGAAAGATGGATGGTGCTAAATACAGGGATATTCTTGAGCAAAACCTGTACCACTCTTGTGCGTGAGGCTAGGACGGAGGTTCACCTTCCAGCAGGACAATGACCCCAAACACACTACTAAAGCAACACTTGAGTGGTTTAAGGGGGAAGCATATAAATGTGTTGGAATGGCTTAGTCAAAGCCACAGACCTCAATCCAATAGAAAATCTGTGGTCAGACTTTAAGATTGCTGTTTTTAAAGTTATCACCACCTCCTTTGGTAGAGAATTCCATAGTTCTAACACCCCTAATGGGAAGAACCCTTTTCTTTCATTAAGGAAAAATCTATTTAATTCTAACCTCAAAGGATACCCTCTTGTCTGTTGAAAACCTCTTGGCACAAAATATTCACTTGACAAAGCTTTATATTGACCCTGGATATATTTAAAAAGTAATCATATCCCTCTTAGACACCTTTTTCTATAGAAAATCAAGGTTCATTTGGTTAGTCTTTCTCCATAATTAGCCCTCCATTCACTTTATTTGCATGTAGATTAAGGGACAACTGTACTCCCATTTTACTTTACAGTTGTCTCGACCCACGGGCCAGGTGCACCCAAAACCTATGCCTACAGGAACCCCCTAGATTGTCAGGGTTTTATCATCTCAGTGCCCCAGCTGCCTTTCCCAGGTATCAAGATTGTGTCTCAGGATGTCAGCAACACAGAAGCACAGGGAGCTAGTTTGGTAGTACTACCCCCAGTGGTTAGGGGCAGAGTTGCAGGCAGAGTTTGTAATAATAATTCTGATGGTTAAAATTATTATATTCCCTCAGCATGGAAACACAAACCCTCAAATTATGTATGTGTATGACAACAATAACAACAACACCTTTATTTGTCATCCATCCAACTGGAAAGCTTGCATTAGTACTCGTAGGGGGTCTAATTTAAATATTGATTCTGGAGTGATGGCATCTACTCAGGCCTCTCGTTGTTCTAAGGGACCTCTACAAACCCCCTCAATTAATGGCCTACTCTTACCTGGGAGCCCCACATAACCTGTTTTGTAAAATCCCTGGGGAGAAAATGCAACCTTTAGAGACCAAACCTGACTGGGTACCATCCATTCATTACATAATTGACAAGTATAACATGGCTCCTCACACAGGATGGCTGACAGCAAAACAGCTCCCATAATATTGTAGGCAATATTAAACACCTCATGCCAAGAGGGCAATATTAGTCTAATGTGCCCAAAAGTCCAGTGAGTCCTCCTGAACATGACAATAGTGTTTTGAATAAGTAAGCTTGATAAGGAGGAAATCCTTTATAAAGTAAATAAATAAATAAAATCGGCCTTGAAATATTTAGTTTATATATGATATTTGATAATCAGTATGGGCTTCTATTTCCTCTCACTAGCTTCTTTCTCAACAAGGTATGTACTTGAAAAGTAGTGAGATTTCCATTTGTCCACATGAAAACACTTTCACATTAGAAGATGAGAGCTTCCTCTGTATTCATTGTCTCATCTGTAAAAATTGGTCAGCAGAAACCAAAATGGTAGTGTCCACTGTTGCATAACTATATATAATAGGCAATATCTCAAATGCTGTGTTATTTTTTTGTACTTTGTAATAATTAAGTGTAGAACATTATTAAGTGTAGAACTTTAAATGGTATATTTTTAATATAGGACTACAGTAGTCCTTTAGAAACATGGTTGTAATTCTTTATGGGGAAATTTTGAGACTTTGCTGTAATGGGACCAGCCCACTATTTCTGCAAAGGAAACAAAATAAGTAATTTTGTCATTTGAAGGAAGTAATTTAAAATTATTTCTTATTTAAAACAACACATAAAAATTCTGTTCACACGTTTTGTTTCATTCCAGAGACATGTTCTTCTTTAGTACCCAGTTTCAGGATCACAAGCATATGTGATATTCTTAATAATTTCCATAGTCATTTTGATCCTTTGATATGCGGAAGTTTAATAGGTACAATACATCTAAAAAGAAATTACATTTCTCACAATATTAATAAAATAGAGGAAAAGTGGCTGTGTGTCATTTTGAGTTTGCTATTTAAAATAAATTGGTGAATGAACATGCTGTTTATTAATAATGGCAACATTATGGGCAGAAAATTAGTTTTTGTGATTACAATCTTAACATTGAGGTTGATTCACAAAAGCTTAATACTGAAGAAGATATTTTAATAATCTACTTGGAATACCAGCTTTCACAGGATGAGACATATTCCTAGGGTAAGCATAAGGCTATCCTGAGGCTAAATAAAGCCTTTAAGCTAGATAGAACTGACAGATCAGATGGGTATTTTTGGTCCTTATCTGCCGTCAACTTCATGTTTCTATGTTTCATTATTATTACTAACATTTATTTATAACACATTAACATTTTATTCAGTGTGAAATCAAAGGGAAAATGTTTGCCCATGGTAACCTAACCTATAATAATTGGGATCCCTAAGGTATTCCAACCAATACCCATGGAGGTCTCTATGGACACCAATGGCACTGTAACTTCTACCATGTATGTCCTTATGGACCCCATGAATCCTATCCCACAAGAGGGTCCATAGGGACTCCTATAGTCTATTACAACCCCCCCCCCAATAAATACCTATACTAAACTAATTACATAAACTAAAAGACAAGAAATTTCATTAAAAAATATACTATTCAAAAAAGTAAAAACATCATTACAACTAAAAAAAAAAGATTAAAAAAATAAAAATACAGCTGTGGGTGGTGAAGCAGTTGAATTATACTTTGCCATGCCTTGGATGATTCTCCAGCGTCCAGCGATATACTCTGTTTGTCATGTTCTGTTTGGCTAAAATATGCATTGATCATAGTTCAACCAATCAGTAACTCAGTAAACAATCAGAGAAGTTTATCACCGCATTTCTTATTGGTTAAAAGTTTAACCAATTAGAACTCAGTAACTGTCTTATAATAATAAGTATATGCATTCTGACTGGTTACTAATCAGAGGGCTCCATTTTCCATATTCTGATTTTGGTTAAACTAGCAGCTAATCATAATAGAACTTAATTATGCAGCTACCCTTCTCTGAGGTGAGGTTGCGGTCTTAAAGTCGTAATGTGGCGGGAGAGCTCCTCAGAGAAAGAGCTCCCTTAGTTTGTATACTTGTTTTCTAAAGAGCTGCAGGGTTTTTAGGAGGGCTAGAGAGAGGATCTAGGGTCTTCAATCAACCCCTTTTGGGTGACTAAAGAGAAGATCTAGGGTCTTCAATCAACACAGAAGAAGACTGATTCCTTCAGTCAGCACTGATGTGACTGCTTATCCAGGGCTGAAGACTAGGGTCAATGAATCACAGAACATCACTGGAGGATCATTAAAGTAGTGTAAAGTATAATTAAACCCCTTGCCCCCACAACTATATTTTTCTTATTACTAATATTTTTTATTTTAATATTTTTATTTTATTTTATTTGTAATGTTTTGTTAATTTTAGGAGCTTTTTCTTGTATTTCTTGTTACTTATTTTGTGTATTTAGTCTAGTGTAGGGACCCTCATGGTAAAGGGGATATTGTTAGGTGGCATCGGAGTCCATAGGGCCCCCCATGGTTATAGTACACAATACTAAGGGGTCTATAGAAATCCCTGTGGTATATGAGTTAATATTTATAGTTAGAGGCCCAAGAGTAGTCAATTGGGACCCTGTAGAGTTAATAGGCCCACCACTCCAAAACACATGTGTTGGAGAGGAAGGGGCCAACTGGGGTCTCGGGTTTTGAAGGAATTTTTGGAGGTACTCTGGTCTCATATGGGGGTAACAAGAAATAGGTGGGGCTTTACAGGGTCTCAGAAAATACCCTGGCTCAAAGGAGATTTGGGGGTCATTACCCCCCCTTCATTAGTTTGTTCACATTTGGTAGTATGTAGCATTCCACTATAGATATATGGAAAGGCTCCACAAGTATTATGCTGCAGAAACACACCTGCATGATACTTCATGATAAACAGTTCATGATACAGTTAATCAAACAAAATGTCCGATTGGATTGAAAGGGAAGGACAATAAATTTTCATTATAGAGGTCTATTTCTCTCATTTTAAATACATTTCTAGTCAAACTAATGTACTGTAATATTGCATAAAGAACATATTTTTGTGTACAGTGACATTTATTTTGTTTGCACTAACAATTCACCTTTAAGGAGCATCTGTCACTTCAAAATTAATTATGCTTATTATCGTTTATTTGTAATGTGCCAACATATTCCGTAGCGCTAAAGAGCTTTCATACACTGTCAGTGGTTTATTTCTGCCCCTGTCAAAATGGCTCAGGCTTATGGCAGCATAATTTCAAGGTGCTAGTTTCCACATGTTGTTAATGCAATAGTTTATTTTAGAACAACCTAGGGAAATGTATTACACTTCATGTTAGAGCCTGAAAAGTATAGGAGAAACACCAGATAAGTGGATAACAACAGTGTGTGTGCGCATGCGCATACCCGAAAATTGTAAATTTAATTAAAGTAAATAATTCTTGAGTTATATACAGTTGTGTTGTAATGTTTGACTGCAATATCTGAATTTGGAGAAAATTATGATAATTTGTTTCTGTGCGCACAAATAATGATCTGTCCTTGTGCACAGGTTTAGTTAACACATTGTAGCATATTGGAGCCACACGGGCATCTGATTGTTTGTGCAATCTGATGTCATCATACAATAAATATTCATTTACTACAGGTAGGTAATAGCATTTACAAGTTTTTTAAACATAGACTAGAATCAAAATGAAAAGCATTGTGTTAAGTAGGGGCAAGGACAAAATTTTAAAACATTTCACAATCATCTTACAATACTTGCTCAAATTACTATGACATGGAGTATAATTGGGTTAATTTTATTGGTTATGTTTTTATTCAGGAAATAAATGGCATGATGTCATTTCCATTGGGGAATTTAGTTGGCTGAACCTGATGGCACAATATTTAAGTATGGAAAACATAACTTACATGAAACATAACTACAGTATAAAAAAATCAAGTGTACATGGCTTTTTATATTTTATTTTTCAGATTGGTGTAAATATTTCATACTTTTCTAAGAGCACCTTAGATATCAATTAAAGGTGATATATGATTTAAACATGTAAAAAAATCTTTTCAGCATAATAAAAAGATATACTGTAGACTTGAGCGTATTCCAGAGATAACATTTCAATATAAAACATAGCAGTTTAATATATTTGAATGATTTATGGTCACTAAAAAATGTGTATATTTTTCTATAAATTCTTGCAGAAACTGCCAAAAAACTGTTCATCTACAGTATCCTCAAATGTATCAGATTGTTTGTTTTTGTCTATCAACATATTGTAAAAGTGTATTAAAAGTTTCAAGTTTGTATAGTTCCAATTTGTTTGAAGAAATCTTTTTTTGCATGGTGTAAGTAAAAGCATATATTGTATGTGTTTGATTGCTGCGGATTTAATTGATAATAACTTTAGTTCATCAATTAAAGTTGATTGACCAGTACAGTACAACAATATGACCAAGAGTATAATTTATCTAGTGCTGTTTTCAAGTGGCAGAGGTTTGGGGGTCAGGATTCCACATACATTTTCAACATTTTGCTATAACTGATTACAAAAATGCCTTGAGTAATTCGGCATTTTTATATGATTACATTTATTTTTGTTATGTTGATCATGTGCGAAATAACAAGATATTTGTAACAAAACTGGTCAAAATGATTAAAATGTACACAATCTATGAATCAGGTAAGAAGTCTAGCCTCACCAGTACATACATATTGCTTTAATACATCTGATTCACCAGGACTGAATACAATATGATACAATAATACAGTTATACTAAAGTGAGAAGTCATGGGGAACTATTGGAAATGTCACCTTCAGCAACAATGTATGCGTGTGTTTGTATATATACTAGTGAATTGCCCGTCAAAAAATGACGGCAATAGAATTGTAAGTCAAGGAATGGTGTTTGGCACACAAATTAAGTGTTTTGGTTGTGTGAGTATTTTTTGCGCTGATTGCGAGTCTTGTGGTGAGCGCTTTGGCGCTCATCGTGTGGCTGGCAATGAGCGCCTTTGCCGTTTATTGCGATCGTGTGTTGTAGTGTTTTTGAAAGTTTTGAATATATGTATGTTTTAATGATAATTAATTAGTAAATAAATGACATCATAAATTAATATACTTTACTTATTTGTAATTAATATATGCAGCAAGCAATGTGCTGAAGAGCTAACAATCTGTTTTGATGTTCCTGCAGCATACAATGTAGATTTGCACTGTTGTTGAGCTGAGGTGTAAGTTACTGTTGTAAAATGGCGGCGAATGTGTATGTGGTATGCGGGTGTGTATGATTTAGCGTCCTTGGTAATAGTGTATGTTGTACCACGTACGGCTTTTTGTAAAAGTTGTACGTGCTTGCTGGTGCTCTGTGTAAAATTTCAAAGAGATCTGATCATTAGTCATAGAGAAAAAAAATAAAATGTATGCGAGGTCATCTTGTGCAGAGAGTCTCAAGAGGAACAGATAACACAGATTTAATGAAACTTTGAAGTCCTATCAAATTAAAACCTTTTGAGATAGAGGGAAAACATTTAAGGGGGTTTCTTTCAGCCATAAAGGAAGGGTGTACACAAAGTTTTCTCTAAATCCGAGTCGGAGGGTGGCGAAACCCTTGTTTTTTGCGTTGATTTGATGTGGAATGACCCTCTCCTTTTTAAGTATTACTTTTTTCTGCTTAATTATTCTCTTAGTTCGAGATAATCACCGCCATTCATTTCACTTCCAAAATTACTCTTTCCAACACTTGAGAGCACTGCAGAACATAATTTCTCCAAGCTGGCACAAGATAATCATCTCAGTTATTCCACTACTATTCTGATTATGTTCCCAGTCTGCTCTTCAGGCCAGGTTTAGTATGATGTACTACAATTGATCTGTCCTCTGTAAAGACACAACCGGGCTAAAATGTGAGCGATTGCACCATACCATATAGCAGGCTATTTTGTTGTTGGATTCTAAGGAGTCTTCACCAACACCCCAATTCAAAGGCACCAATTATACAGCTCAGCCTTCTTTATGGTCCAGCTCTCACATCTGTATGTTAATACTGGGAATACCATACTTTTCACTATGCAGAACATTGTTGATAATGTAACATATTTACTTTTTACTAGCTCTTCATAGCTTGCCATAGCTTTCCTCCCCAGAAGAAAACATCTTGTAATTTCATGGCTACAGTCACCATTTGAAGAGATCTTGGATCCCAAGAAAATAAAATCTACCACTGCCTCCACTTCTTCCCCGCCTATTTGCCAGGGATTGAGATTGCTGCTAGCCATGATCTTTGTCTTTTTAACATTGAGCAGCAGGCCAACTTTTGCACTCTCTTCTTTTACCCTCATCAATAAGTCCTTTAATTCTTCCTCACTTTCAGCCATCAGAGTAGTATCATCTGCGTATCTGAGTTTGTTGATATTTCTTCCAGCAATATTGATTCCAGCTTTGTATTCTTTCAGCCTAGCCTTATGCATGATGTGTATAGTTGAATAAATAG
The DNA here is from genome assembly GCA_027410445.1 of Discoglossus pictus. Classification (NCBI taxonomy): domain Eukaryota; kingdom Metazoa; phylum Chordata; class Amphibia; order Anura; family Alytidae; genus Discoglossus; species Discoglossus pictus. Next base: position 60,988,887 of record CM050163.1, on the reverse strand, counting down.
GTGACAATTATACAACTTTGTTGCACTCCTTTTCCGATCTTGAACTATTCTGTTGTCCCATGTTCTTGTCCACATAAAGACTCTAGGAGATGGATGAGATGATCTGGTATTCCATCTCATTAAGAACTTGCTAGAGGTTTGGTGATTGGGTTTAATGTAATCCCAATCGAGTAGGCCCAAGCGCTTTGGTAATTATTTCCAGGAGTTGTTTCTTGAGTGTAAAATCACTAGGGAGTTCCGCTATACTATGTAGTGGATGTTGGGTAGTCTGATGTGCCGCTACTTCCCTAGACACTGTTCACACCGGTGTCATATAGGTATGCAAGATATTTGAAGTGGGGGGGGGGGGGGAGGATCATAAAAGCTCACAATCTGGGATATAAGTGATTACCAGGCCACAGCCTATGTCTTGTTTCAATCTATGGAGACATATAACAGTCTGTGCTGTGGTTTTAATCTCCAAAGGTTGTTGTTAGAGAACACTGAAGTGTTTCCTTGTCGAGTCTGTTCCTACCATGTGTAGTACTATGTGCATATCACCCATTCGTGATGCGACTAGTGTCTTTTGGGCCAAAACAAGAGTACTCATGATAGGTTTTCAAAATAATATATCTTTATTTGCAAAGTTCAAATCCAAGCCAAGTTGGTAAAATCAATTGGTAAATGCAATAAAAAGTGTATAAAATGCGTTTAGCTGCTGATAACCCATAGCTTCCTCCGTGATATACACCTATGATACATGAGGATTGTAGGTATAATTATCTATATACATAGTAAAAAACTGTACAGTGAGTGATAGAAGTACCTCATGTCGTGCATGAGATTACAATTGTAGAGTTAATTACATATATACATATTAGATCGATATAATGAGTAATTGAAGTGCCATTTGACTTAAAACATAGTTAGAAATAGGGCCAGAAATACTAAACAGCATATATAAGAGAAGGGTATCTGCCTCTGCATTCAACAATTGTACATGTTTAATAAAAATTAAAAAATGCATTAATACATTCATATGCACTTTATTATTGCATGTTTACAGAATTTCCACATTCTACCAAGTCATAATCATATACACTTTAAAAAAATAACAAATAAATGTAAAAATTAAAAACGGATAACAAAGTGAGTTTTTACAAAAAGAGGTAAAATAAAATGTTATTGATTACCTCTAAGGTTAACTTTGGATCATGGCTTTGATCATATAAGTTCCCTTGCATATACAGGAAACTAGATCCTTAAAGAGGATACCTAAACACTTAAAATAAACGCAAAATATAGTTATGAGCGTGATGTGGGGGACTGTAACAGGCCGTATAGAGATTCTACCCACAACTGTCTGTGTCTAGTATATTCACATTACTAATGATTGTTACAACCACGTGCTATCTAATATCTTTGTCTGATGTCCTATTAGTTGATAATATGAAATACGAAGACACACATCCTTTAAGAACTTGCCCACATTTTGATATGATCCACACAGTCAAAGGTTTTAGAACAGTCTATGAAGCAGAAGTAAATGCTTTTTTGATCTCTTGTGCCTCTTCCTCTGATGAACCTGGCTTGCACATCTGGTAGTTATTGGTCCATATATTGTTGGAGCCGAGCGTGTAGATCTTTAAGTTTTACCTTGCTTGTATATGAAATTAGAGCAATTGTTAGATAATAGGAACACTCTTTGAAATTGCTTTTTTGTGATTGGATGTAGACTGACCTTTACCAATCTATTGGCCATGTTGAGTTTTCTAAATATGTTGGCATAAGGAAAGCAACACTTTCACAGCATCATCTTGTAAAATCACATATACAATTGTCAAACTGCAAGAGTCCTCACGCTTTGCGTGGTGCGTAGTGAGGCAAGCCATTAACTAGCGCACTTACCCTGTGTCTTCTTCCCCTCCTCTCTCCTTACCCTGTGTCTCTCTTTCCCTCCTCCTCTCCTTACACTTTGTCTCTCTACCCCTCCTCCTCTCTTTACCCTGTGTCTCTCTTCCCCTCCTCCTCTCTTTACCCTGTGTCTCTCTTCCCCCTCCTCCTCTCCCTCCCCTGTGTCTCTCTTCCCCTCTCCTCTCCTTCCCCTGTGTCTCTCTTCCCCTCCTCTCTCTCCTTACCCTGTGTCTCTCTTCCCCTCCCTCTCTGCCTCCCCTGTGTCTCTCTTCCCTCCTCCTCTTCTTACCCTGTGTCTCTCTTCCCCTCCTCCTCTCCTTCTCCTGTGTCTCTCTTCCCCTCCCTCTCTGCCTCCCCTGTGTCTTCTCTTCCCTCCTCCTCTTCTTACCTGTGTCTCTCTTCCCCTCCTCCTCTCCTTCTCCTGTGTCTCTCTTCCCTCCTCCTCGCCTACCATGTGACTCTCTTCCCCTCCTCCTCTCCTTACCCTGTGTCTCTCTTCCCCTGAAACTGAGTCAAACTGCGAGACGTTGTCACGCTTTGCGTGGTGAGTACGACTTAGGCGTTATGAGGAAAGCCGTAACTATCAGCACTTACCCTGTGTCTCTCTTCCCCTCCTCCTCTCCTTACCCTGTGTCTCTCTTTCCTCCTCCTCTCCTTACACTTTGTCTCTCTACCCCCTCCTCCTCTCTTTACCCTGTGTCTCTCTTCCCCTCCTCCTCTCTTTACCCTGTGTCTCTCTTCCCCTCCTCCTCTCCCTCCCCTGTGTCTCTCTTCCCCTCCTCCTCTCCTTCCCTGTGTCTCTCTTCCCCTCCTCCTCTCCTTACCCTGTGTCTCTTCTTCCCTCCCATCTCTGCCTCCCTGATGTCTCTCTTCCCCTCCTCCTCTCCTTCTCCTGTGTCTCTCTTCCCCTCCTCCTCGCCTTACCATGTGACTCTCTTCCCCTCCTCCTCTCCTACCCTGTGTCTCTCTTCCCTGAAACTGAGTCAAAACTGCGAGACGTTGTCACGTTTGCGTGGGTGGAGTACGACTTAGGCGTTATGAGGAAAGCCCGTTAACTATCAGCACTTACCCTGTGTCTCTCTTCCCTCCTCCTCTCCTTACCCTGTGTCTCTCTTTCCCTCCTCCTCTCCTTACCCTGTGTCTCTCTTCCCCCTCCTCCTCTCCTTACCCTGTGTCTCTCTTCCCCTCCTACTCTCCCTCCCTGTGTCTCTCTTCCCCTCCTCCTCTCCTTACCCTGTGTCTCTCTTTCCCTCCTCCTCTCCTTACCCTGTGTCTCTCTTCCCCTCCTCCTCTCCTTACCCTGTGTCTCTCCTTTCCCTCATCCTCTCCTTACCCTGTGTCTCTCTTCCCTTCCTACTCTCCCTCATTGCCTGCGATTCAAAATTACGAGCCGCAGGGATCTTAGAAAAAAAAATACCCTAGGTCGCAAAACAAGAAAAAAAAAATGGCAGCAAACAAAAATGAAAACAAGGCTCCACTACCCTGAACTGCACAAAACACTGCCAGCCGTGTACATCTTTGCCAAAAGACATCGAGATAAGCTCGGAACCACCACATTAACCCCTTGCTGCGGGGGTCAGATCGGATCCGGAAGTGTGCCCACATTAACCCCATGCTGGATGTCATGACATTAACCCTTCCAGTGGGGGTTACGATCGTATCCCCACTGCATTTAAAAGGTGTAATTCACCTGCTGCGGGTCCTTAAAGGGCCTGCGGCACACAAACAGTTAAGTAAGGCAGTGGGGGGTACTGTAAGCACCCCCACCAGGACCTAAAATTAAACCCCCAATGCTGGGGGTCCCCATTGTGATCCCCCGGAGGGTTCCCACATTAAACCCATATTAACCCTCGCAATGGGGGTCCCCGATTGCACGCGTTTGGGACCCCCTCTGCAATCAAAATTCTAATTTCCAGCCTTTGTGGGAGCTAATAAAAATTAACCCTATCACTCATGGGCTCTATACAAAGCCCCATGAGGCCCTAATTAACCCTGGTACTCATTGGGTCAATAAAGACCCACATAATCCCTTAATTAACCCTGCCACTCATGAGGGTCAATACAACCATATAATCCCTTAATTAACCCTGTAACTCATGGGGTCAATACAGACCCCCTTAATCCCTTAATTAACCATGTCACTCTGGGGCTCAATGCAGACCCCCACAATCACTTAATTAACCTTGTCACTCATGGGGGTTAATACAGCCCCCCCATAATCCCTCAATTAACCCTGCCACTCATTGGGGTCAATACAGACCCTCATAAGTCCTTAATGAATCCTGTCACTCATGGGGGTCAATACAGACCTCATAAACCCTTAATTAACCCTGTCACTCATGGGGGTCATTACAGACCCCATAATCCTTAATTAACCCTGTAAACTCATGGGGGTCAATACAGACCCCCATAATCCATTAATTAACCCTTTCACTCATCGGGGTCAATACAGACCCCATAATCCCTTAATTAACTCTGTCACTCATGGGGGTCAATACAGACCCCCATAATCCCTTAATTAACCCTGTCACTCATGGGGCTCAATAAAGACCCCCATAAGCCCTTAATTAACATTGTCACTCATGGGGGCCAATACAGACCACCATAAACACTCAATTAATGTTGTCACTCAGGGGGCCAATACAGAACCTCCATAATCCCTTAATTAACCCTGTCACTCATCAGGGTCAATAGAGACCCCCCATAATCCCTTAATTAACCCTGTCACTCATGGGGGTTAATACAGACCCCTATAAGCCCTTAATTAACCCTGTCACTCATGGGGGTCAATACAGACCCCCATAATCCCTAAATTAACTCTGTCACCCACAACGCACTAATTAACCCCATCAGTCCAATAGGGGTCTATATAGACCCCTATAGGACACTAATTAACGCCCTTAATTAACCCTGTCACTCAGGGGGGTCTATGAAGACCCCCATAAGCCCCTTAATTAACCCTGTCACTCATGGGGGTCAATACAGACCCCCCATAATCCCCTAAATTAACTCTGTCACCCACAACGCACTAATTAACCCCATCAGTCCAATAGGGGTCTATATAGACCCCTATAGGACACTAATTAACGCTATGATTAATACACTCCTCGACCCTCCATGACACTAAGTACAAACATTACACTGCCACTATACCCCCAATAACCATTATATCTTATACTAACCCCCCTTTACACCTACCTATTATCACCTACCAACCTACCTACACTATCCTACCTACCCCCTATTAAACCCCCACCCCACTACTACAGAAAATAATAAAAGCTAACTCACAAAAAATAATAAAACCTAAGTCACAGAAAATAAAAAAGCTACATTATAGAAAATAAAAAAAGCTACATTACAAAAAAAAGGTACATTACAAAAAATAAAAAAACTACATTACACCCCCCCCACTACAGAAAATAAAATAATATTACACACCTGAAAAGGAAATACATACAAAATATATGCTTTATATTGCAATATAATACAATACAAATAAAATACACTGTACTGATGTCACTGTCACTTTTTTCTTTCTTCTAGGCTTTATTGATGCTGCTTTTTCACCCGAATAGGTTTTTCAGAGGAAATTGATGAAAAACATTACTATTTTTTCAACATAAACTGTTTTTTTTTAAACCAAAGAAGAACAATATTTTTTGCATACAGAGAATCAAGTGAATTATCACACATTACCTTAACATTTCCTTTCTTTTGAGGAGACAACTAGTGTTTATTTATTCTTTATAATAGTTATATTTTATTAACAAGTATAATAATGCGCCTCCATCCAACAGCATGAGGTTTATAAACTAGCTTTATAATCATGAAATCACAGACACTATCACACATGAGCTGTTTTAATATTTGAAAAGTGTCAGACACATTATTTTATGAACTCTCAGCTGCCAAAATGAAAAACTGCTAATTGGTATCTTCTGTAAATAAACCACTAGAAATATGATAAGATGCTCATATGTCTTCAGTGGTTTTATACTATTAGTGTCATATTTATAGAGACTTGTAAATTAAATTAATCTACCAAAACAGAAGACACAAAAGTGGTACTCAACCCATTCTGTATAAGTTACAGAATGCTTAATATCAATGCTGTTAAAGCAAATCACAAGGGAACACTACTAAAAATGTATAAAATGTACCTATAGGACATTAACACAGAAAACTGCGTAATCAGGAAATAAATATATCACATATTATAATTGTCTAACTACGAGACGTCAACTTAGGCGTATTGAGGTGAGCGGTTAACTCGGAGTACTTAGGCAATGAGCGCTGAAGGTGCTCTTTGCCTGCGAGCCTTGCATAGAGATAGGAAAAATAAGAGATAGGAAAAATATGAAGTTAATGGCCAAACCGCGCAAAGCAAAAAAACCCTGAAAAACACAAAAAATAAAACACAAAAAAAACACAACAAAAACATCACACACAGCACGGGAGAACATCCAGGACGTCTGGGAGTGAGGTGGAATACAAATTTAAGCCGATTTTCCCGAGTTTAGGCACTCGAACATCAGCTAAGCGAGAAAAATAATGGCGCTCAAACAAAATGAAAACGAGGCTACATGACCCTGCACCAGCAACAGTCCAACAGCACATTATATGCTGCAGGACAATAAACAGAGATTGTTACCTCTTCAGGCAATTGATTGCTGGATATATTAATTAGAAATAGCTAAAGTATATTAATTTATTTTTCAATTAATTAATAAATTAATTAGTATTTAAAAAAATATAGAGGGGAGCCAAAGGACACGCGAGGAGAGGCTCGCAATGAGCGCCAAAGGTCCTTAGAGTATAAAAAGCTTAACATTGTTTGCCAAACAGTATTGCCATGGCTTCAAATTCTATTGCTCCATCATTTAAAATAAAAAGAGATTGTTAGATCTTCAGGTTATTGATTGCTGGATATTTTAATTAGAAATAGGTAAAGTATATTAATTAGTTAAGTAACTAATTAATTGATTATTATTTACAAAAATATAGATATATGTATCTGTCTTTGTGATGAGCACCAAAGGTGCTCAGAGGAGCAAAAGTACACCAGAGGAGAGGCTCGCAATGAGCGCCGAAGGTCCACAGAGTACAAAAACTTGACTTTGCGTGGCAAACCGCATTGCCATGGCTTCGCATTTTATTTCCCAGTCATTTTTTACGGGCAAGTCACTAGTTAAAAATATTACAGCAACATGTTCTATGTACAGTAAAATGTGTTAATATTTGATAATCAAAATCATATCAGAATTTCAATGTTTTAACAATACACAAGAATAATCCTCAAGTAAAGCATCAGAATATCTTAGGAGGGACAAAATACCATTAATACTATATTTTTTGATCAATACAAGTCATTATAGTAAAAGGCAGCTAGATGATAATTAAACATATTTTGTGATCAGGCTGAAAGCCCATAGAAGGTAAAAGTATGAATATTTCATAATAACTATGAACCCCATTCAAATCTCTATTTGTAAGTTACACCACTAAAAAGTAGTAAGTAACTTTCCCTATCTATTTAATTCACCCCTCTCAATGTGATTAAGAGTGAGCTGCACACATCATTGATCTGCACACATCAGTAGTATTACAAGTTACTACTACTTTGACAAGAATTGTTCCAAATACAATATAGCACCCGCAAAGGCATAAAAATGCCTTTGCAGCTGCTTTCTCCCTTCCCGCTCACTCCCAATTGCACCCTTCCCTGCTTAAACCTGATCCCCCGTTCCCTTTGAATGCCCCTCTAAATCCATTGAGACCCCCATGGCAACTAAGCTATTAATCCAGTGTTACGGGGGTCTTTAAAGGCCCCGAGGCAGTTAAGGTGACCATGCAACATCTAATTTTTAACCACCATCATGGAAGTCCTAGAAAGACCCCCACAGCAACTAATTATTAGCCCCTGCCGCAGAAGTCCTTCCATCTAATTATTAACTCCCCAGGGATTCCCTTCACAGTGTGCATGAATGGAGAGAAACCCCAGGAATTCTCATTAGTGAAAAAGGAGATTAAGCAACGTAATTTTGCTCTGTGTCCGCATTTAGAGTAATCCTATGTTCTGTGCTTTACTTACATGGCATGAGTTTACAAGTTGCAGGTGGGATCAGTAATTTTACAAGTGAAGAGCATTCAATACATGTGTAAGGTTTCTGAAAATAATGCTGTGGTTTGGAGACTTTTTAGTACCCCAGAGGTCGGATATATTTTCAACACTTTGCTGGGAAGCTGTTTAGGTGTGACCTTAGATCACGTCACCACATGTCATCTTGGAGTCAGTGGACTGGATCCATAGATCCTTTATGGTGGGCGAGTCCCAGGTGGCATGGAATCTGACCTTGTGTGTGAGATGAGGAATCAGAAGGACTTGCAGGTGATGAGCACTTGCTATCCTATCACAACAACTAACTACCAGTGGCAACCTACCCATATCTTTTGAAAAGCCAAGAATGCACTGCCGGATCACTAGTATCACTGGCATCCAGGTAGATAATTATATATACAGTATAAATTATTTAGCCAAGTGAAATCAGGCACTATATTGCTGTTGCTTATGTGATTAGAATCCCAAGCCAATTTGTGTAGTGCTGCCTAGCATCTAGTTGGAATACAATTCATGCTGTGGTTTTCTGACATTTCTTTAGAGGATATTATTTTCATAAGACCAGTACCTAAATACTATTTACTTCAATCTACTATCTTCATGTGTGCATGGAGGTGGCGCTAGGCTCCCTGGGGCTTACGCGGAATGCATCTTGACCAAGGGGAGCCTGGGAGCCTCCTCATTGGAGGAGACAAGTCACGTGGCCGGCCTTTGGGTGGAGCTATCGGCAGTGTGGCGCGCAAGCGCAATTTTAGATTACTCCGCGGCTGGCCAGCGTGACATCCGGACGCAGGCAGAGTAGCTGCTGCAGAGACGCCACTGAGGAGTAAGCACAGCATTTTAAAACCCTGAGTATTAACATTAAATGGGAAGACACTAATGCACCTGGAAAGTTCGTCCAACAAGGAGTTGGAATTATACACGGATGCTGCAGGCAGAAAGGGCATGGGAGCATACTTTGGTGGAAGATGGTATGCAAGCTCTTGGCCGGAATCGTGGACAGTGGCTGGATTGACAAAGAATCTTGCCTTCTTGGAGTTATTTACCAATAGTAGTAGCACTGCACATCTGGGGAAGTAACTTGGTGGACAGGCAGATTATCTTCTATACGGATAACATTTTCGTGGTCCACGCCAGTAACAATACCACGGCATCATCAGTACCAGTGATACGTCATATGCGACATCTGGTTTTGGGCTGCTTACAGCTGAACATATAAGGTAGAGAAAAATACGTGCCGGGATATTCCAACGGAATTGCTGATGCACTTTCTGGTTCACAGTGGGATTGGTTCCAGCTATTGGCTCCAGAGGCGCGGGTACACGGGGAAGACATCCCACCACATGAATGGGAACTTGGAGCAGAGAGATGGCCTCACTGGTCAGGAGATCATTGGCACCATCCACATGGAGCGGTTACAAGAAGGTGTGGGACAAATGGCAAGAGTTGGTCGTCTTGGCAGGCAGGGCTGGCACAGAGGAAAGTATCTAAAGGATATTTATGCTTCTAATCAAAAGGGCGGTAACATAACTTGAAGATATATACTGTATGTGTCAGAGTTCATAGTAAAGAAAATGGCTGTCCTAAACCCTGTGCAATTGATGAACTGTGTATGTGCTCTTAATAAAAGGTGAGGAAACTTACGTGGGTGCATACTGCTAATGGAAGAGGAGGATACTTGTCAGAAGATGTATGTATATCTCAGCATTCCTAAAGAAGATAATAATGAATTGGATGTTATGATACCTGGCATATGAAACATTGATTAATGACTGTATTAGCCAGTTAAAAAAACCTCAGAAGATCCAGTTTAAGTATTACAGAATGCTATCAGTTCAAGTTTAAACATTCACCCATTGAACCTGTTATGAAGTTTCTACAGCAATAAAAGCAGTTCCTAATTTTTATACATCTGAGCCTAGTATGTATTTTTAAATACTGCATCTGAGTAAGGACATTTTAGAAACATCAGCTGTCTTGGTGAAGGGATTTAAAGAACCTGGTGTATCTGCTGGGTAGGTTTGGCCATAACAGTCTTATCAAGCCTGACTGAAGAAAGCAGATCACCACATGGGGACAGACTGTAGCCCCTTTGAGTGTGTGCGCGTTACCTGCAGGTATGCCCAGATGTTCCAGGTTCCCTATTGGTACATGAGGACGGCACAGCACTCACCTGTTTTCAATTCTCAAGAGTGCTGAAACTTGGTGTACAACTTTTGAGTTTTACCCAATCAGATTTTGGTACCCATTCATTTCGGGTAGGGGCAGCAGCGGAGGCAGCACGCTTAGGCTTGCCGGAAGAGGCAATTAAGAGAATTGGGACATGGGAATCCAGACGCTACCTGACTTATGTGTGACCGGCAGCTGTTTAGAGCCAGAAGCGATGGACAATTGCTATCTCTGTCATTGTTGTTAACAGGTTGAGAGAAACAGCTGTTGATTGTCGGGCACTCGTTTGTGCATTGGGCTCACCGGTTCGCCGCAGGTAGAAGGAAGGATCCACAACTGAATGTACTGGATGAGGTCATGCAGGTACGGTGGATTGTAGTCTGTGGCTTGCTTTGGTCGCGGGTGAGTGGCACACGCCCACCGTTGGGGTCATCCATCCTTCATCTTGATACATGCCGGCGTGAATGACCTGGACTCAGTCTCGATGAAGAAGATGATAAGAAGATGAGGAGAGACTTGTTGAGTTGGGTGGATAAGTTTAGCGGTGTCTTTATTATTTGGTTGGAAATGATCAAGAGGATGGTGTGGAGAAGTGCCAGGAACCCTGAAAGTTTGGATAAGGCAAGGCAAAAGGTGAATAGTTTGTTCTCCAGCTTTATTAGGAAGCAGGGGTTTGTGACACTTCGTCACATGGAATGTGAGGATAATGATTCACGCCCCTTTTTCCTGTCTGATGGAGTGCATTTAACCAATGTAGGTTTAGAAGTTATGATGTTGGTCTTCCGGGAGGGCATTCAGCTACAAAAGGGGGTATCCCGGCCGTTTGAGGCATCTCTCGGTGCCCTGTGGTGGGTGGGGAGTCGCCTGGGCCAGGTTGTGAAGTAGGGGGTCCTTTATCCCCCTTGCCTCAAGGGCGTGGTCAAGGAAGAGGGGTAGGGCCCTGAATGCATGCTCAGGGCGTGAGGTCAACAAGTCTGGCCTGGTTCCTCCTCCTATTTGTGATCTGTTGTTTTACATGTATTCAATAAATATACAAGCTGTGGCCTGTTTGAACCCCAACTTGGTGTCCAGAGTTTTATTGTTTAGTTTAGAATAAGATTTCCTTAAGAATAGTTTAGTTCTTTTGTTATAGGCTACACTAGATTCTCCCTGGGTTATGTGTTCAAGGAGGTGGCGCCAGGCTCCCTAGGGCTCGTGTGAAGTGCATCTTGACCCAGGGGAGCCTAGCAGCCGCCTCATTGGAGGAGAGAAGTCACGTGGCTGGCCAAGGGGGTGGAGCTATCATCAGCTTGGTGCGCAGAGGCTATTTTAGATCACTCCATGGCTGGCCAGCGTGACATCCCTCCCACCCATCCCCCTTTTTGTTTATTATGTTTGTCATATTGGTTATATGTATATATTCCTTTGTAAAAAAAAAAAAGAAAGAATGATATAAGAATATATAAAAAAAAATAAAGACAAATGAGCTCTCTGTATTATATTGGTGTTGTACATTTTCTTTTGTTATTGTCACAGCGGTGGGTGGGGGAGTTGCCTGGGCCAGGTTGTGAAGTAGGGGTCCTTTACCCCCTCTTGCCTCAAGGGCATGGTCAAGGAAAAGGGGCCCAGCTCCTCCTCCTATTTGTTATCTGCTTTTTAAATTGTATTCAATAAATATACAAGCTGTGGCCTGTTTGAACCCCAACTTGGTGTCCAGATTTTTATTATTTAACTTAGAATAAGATTTCCTTAAGAATAGTTTAGTTTTTATGGTATAGGCTGCACTTGATTCTCCCTGGGTCATGTATCCAAATGCGGTGGCTGGGTCACCACATTTAACCAATCTTGAACTACTTAGGAGAGGTAGCTGCAAGATCACATCCTAAGTCAAATCAAGTTTAAAATAAAGTCACCGAAGTGCTCTCATTTTAATAGCTTTCCCAAATCGCTACTACAAAATTAATGTATGCCATATTTAAAAAAAACACTTAATTAGCAAATAAGAGAAATCAAATATGGAAATTATTCTGCTTCTGTATTAGCAGTTCTCAGTGGTGCTAATTTTCTTCTCTTTATAGCCATTTACTCTATTTTTCTTATAATGTGCTCTATACAAAATGGGGAACACCTTCACTATTTGCACAAATGGAATAATACAAGTTAGATTGGTTTTGAAGCAGACCTGAAACACTACATCAAATAGTGCTATAGTAAGACCCTGACTTATACAATGTAAAATGATAGAGAATAATGGACAAGTGCTTTATTAAATCAGACAGAAAAGATCCATGTGCAGAATCACAAATCGTTTTTGCAGTATTGTAAATGCATTAAGTTTGATTTCAATTATTTTAATATATGATCTGTGTACATATGTCATTAAAAAATGCATGTATACATTGTTCAGTTCACACAAATTTCCAACAGACACCAAATTGTAAGTAAGGGACTGACTGTATACTATAATCATTTCAATAAGACTTTACCTTAATGTGCCTTATATAATTAGGATCTAATCTCACTCATCATCAAAGGTTTTAATATACCTAAGTATCTCTTTACTTTTGTGTACATTATTTGATTAAGAAGTGCTTAAAAGCTATATTTTTTGTGCCTAAAATCAATTAATTGTTTTGTTCTGCCCTCTTGAGCTCATGCAACTCAACAATACACAGACTGTGAAATGGTGTGTTACGATCTATGAGGTCACAGAGAGTCGGAAATGACTGAACGGCGCAAAAATAAATAAATAAGTAAACAGACGTATAGAGATACTATACATACAGTAGGTATATTACAGTATATTCCTAGTGAGATCCAGAGACATTTCATGTCTCTTTAATGATAGGTTTCCCATCGCAATGTGAAGGTTAAATTAATTATGTATGAACGCTAGTCTTTGTTCATTATCAAACAGCATCGGATTACGATTAAATTGTATAGTATATTTTTTTATCCTATCTCCCCTATCATGTGGTGAGCCTGTAGCAGTTTTTGGAAAACATTTCACAAGGTGTCTGTCACTCCATATGTCCAAATGGCACATCCATCTGTTTGACTACATATGTTATACTACTAGACTATAATTCCTTTTGTAATTACTTTCCATGATTCATTATATTTGGGCATATGGAAACTGGTTGGCAACAGAAGGAACACAATAATTAAAAAATTGAAACCATTTGATAAAACCTCTCTTTGGAAGTTCAAGCATCTGTTGGTATTTCATGTCACGTAGCACAGTGAAGGTAATGCAAACTTGGAAGGATTTTATTTAAACACAGTTCTTTTTTTAGGAAAATTTAATTGTGTTTAATTAATACATTCTAATACATAGTATAATAAATAGATTTTAGCAGCAATATTAGTACGCTGTAGGGGTCTGATAAATATTACACATGGTTTTATGTGTAACTAATTACTGCATATGATTATGTCTATTACTATTATCTATTTATCTATTAAACATAGAAAGTACATTTGATTTAATTTGGAGAAAAGATGGAAAATGTTTGCTTGAAAAAGATATGTGAAAATAGAGGGTAAATTGTAATTCAGAATGGACATTTTGAGGCAGACAGCGTTAGTTTTTAAGCAACAAGGAATCGGAGCAAATACATATTTTGAAGGGAAATACATATAGATTTTCAAATGCTAGACGCATTGTATAGGAACTGTTTGTAAGGGATGTGTCTCCTTACGGGGCGTGGACTCTTAATGGTCACTGTTGTTTTGTCGTTCAATTGAGTCCAACTCTCTGTGACCCTATGGCCCGTAGCCTGATAGGCATATCTTGTTTTGGGTTGTGCCAATCCATAAGGTTTTCATTGCAAAAATACTCGAGTGGCTTGCCAGTTTCTTCTCCAGTGGACTGTGATTTGTCTGATCTCTCTGTTATGATCTGCCCTTTTTCGGTGGGCCTACATGGTATAGCTCACAGCTTTATTGAGGTACACAAGCACCATCACCATCAAGGTAGCGATCCAGAAGGGGACACTGGGAACTGTTAATTCTACATATGCAGAAACTTGTCTCCAGCAAAGAGTCTACTTTCCATGTTGTAAGTGGGGATAGTCAGCCATCTTATGGAGCACTACATTGTATTGTGGGATACAAGAGGAGCCATTTTGAGAGCCATACATACATATACAAATGGTAGAAGGGCCATGACAGGTTTAGTTAGTTTTTTGGGCAGTTTGAATTAAGTGCAGAGTTTAATTTTAAGTTGGAAGTACTACACAGGACAGATATTTCTGTTAAGATAAATACTGCTCTTGACAGTTATTTTGGCAAGAGTACAATCAGATTACCCTAACTCCCGCCCTATATATTAATAAAAAAATGTACGTTGTCACAGCTGAAATGCGGGGATGATTGCTCACTGTAGAGTGGAGCTTATTATTAGTGTTGGTAAAACATTCAAGGTTGTATGGAAGTTTCCTGGGCACGTGGTCCCAGGAGGCCTTAAGTGTTTTGGGCCCTGTATAGGTCAGGCGCAATCACCTCTGTTATTTTGTTATATCAATAAAGCTTTGGCCTTATTTAATCCAACTTTGGTTTTCTGTTGCATTATTTATTGGTTTCCGGTTTATTTAATGTACTAGACACTATTGCTTAGGTCAAGACTGTGAATAGAACCTGTCAGTGTGAGATATGCACCGAGAAGCAATATGTTTAACAGAAAATGTCCCTGCTGTGATGGTGTGTGGACCCTAGCAAGCTATCTTTTACCTGACAGATACAGGTGAAAACCTAATGATTGTAAATATGGCAGAGATTATGGATCAGACTGTTGCTTATCCCATAAAGTTAATATAAAAGTTCTGACTTTGAAACACACATTTACAGCCTTATTAAATTGCAATTCGACAAATTTAAAAGGGCTCTATATAAGCACAGAGGACATTTTTTTACAGAAGTTTTTAGTTAGTGAACTTTTATCCAAAAGCAAAATTTTCACTAACTAAAAAATTCTGTAAAAAAAATATGCTCTGTGCTTATATAGAGCCCTTTTAAATTTGCCGAATCGCAATTTAATAAGGCTGATAGTGTTAAAAGCACAGGTAGATGGCTATTATGAGAAAGTGTTGCCCTCTGTTCATCCACAAATTACAAACAGCATTCAGTAATAGAACAAGACAAAACTATACAAAAAAATAACTACCGTATATATTCGAGTATAAGCCGACCCGAGTATAAGCCGAGGCACCCATTTTACCACAAATACTGGGTAAAATGAGTGACTCGAGTATAAGCCGAGGGTGGGAAATGTGCCGCCCCCTGTGTCCCTCTTGTGCCCTCTGTGTCCCCCTCTCTCTCCGTGTCTCTTCCAACCTCTCCCTTCCCTTTGTCTCTTCCCCTCTCCCTTATCACCCTCCTCAACCCCACTTCAACCTCCCTCCTCATCCTTAACCTCGCTCCTCATCCTCAACCTCCCTCCTTATCCTCAACCTCCCTCCTCATCCTCAACCCCCTCCTCAACCTCCCTCCTCATCCTCCCTCCTCAACCCCCCTCCTCAACCCCCCATCCTCATCCTCTCTCCTCAACCCCATCCTCAACCCCCCTCTTCAACCTCAACCCCCCTCCTCAACCCCTCCTCCTCATCCTCAACCTCCCTCCTCAACCCCACATCCTCAACCTCTTACTCAACCTCCCTCCTCAACCCCCCCATCCTCAACCCTCTCCTTAAGCCCCCCATCCTCATTCTCCCTTCTCAACCCCCCTATCCTCATCCTCAACCCCCTCCTCAACCTCAACCCTCCTCAACCTCAACCCTCCTCAACCTCAAACCCCCTCAACCCCAACCCCCCTCCTCAACCTCCCTCCTCAACCCCCCATCCTCATCCTCTCTCCTCAACCCCCCATCCTCAACCCCCCTCCTCACCCCTCCTCCTCATCTTCAACCTCCCTCCTCATCCTCCCTCCTCATTCTCCCTCCTCAACCTCAACCTCCCTCCTCAACCCCCCATCCTCAACCGTCCTCTTCAACCCCCCATTATCAACCTCCTCCTCAACCCCCGTCCTCTCCTCAACCCTCCCATCCTGAAAACCCCTCCTCAACCTTGCCCTCGACCCCCCCATCCACAACCCCTCCTCCAACCCCCTCATCCTCATCCTTAACACCCCAAATCCTCAACCTCCCCTCCTACAACCTCACCCCCCTCCTCAACCTCCAAACCCCCTCAACCCCCAAACCCACCTCCTCAACCTCAACCCCCCTCAAACTCCCCCACAATCTCCCCCTCAAGTCCAAACCCCCTCCTCAACCTAAACCCCCCTCAACCCCCCTCCTCGACCTAAACCCCCCTAAATACCTCCCCCCGCTCCCCTCACTTACCTGCCTTGTGCTCCGGCCTCCGCTCCTTGACCCGGCCGCATGTGACATCACATGCGCGCAGGCTCCTGGTTAAGGAGGACGGAGCAGAAGCAGGTAAGTGAGGGGAGAGGGGGGGAGGTATTTAGGGGGGTTAAGGTGGAGGAGGGGGGTGAGGGGGGTTTAGGTTGAGGAGGGGGAAGGGAAAGAGACACGGGGGTTAGAGACACACGGGGGGGGTTAGAGACACACGGGGGGTTAGAGACACACGGGCCTCAAAACCAGCTTATACTGCATGTCTTTGTCCCATCCCAAACTCTGAACAGATATATGAAGTTTTTCTGGCATATCTCTCTGCTAAAGACTTGATAAAGAGAAGTATATTCTAATATATGAATATGTTTGTCCAAAAAGGTATCACCATATACTGCAATACTCTGCTTATTCAACTAGATTACTGGATAATCACAGCTACCTCACTCTTTATATATATACTAGCGACTTGCCCGTCAAAAAATGACGGTCAATAAAATTTAAATGTTGTGAAATTTATTTGCAACACAAAATGAGTCTACTACATTTGTCCCTTTTTTGTTTCTAAAAAGAAATACACATTTCTTTTTATAACTTTTTATTTTTTGTAACTTTCAACTTATATTTCATAATCATTTTTTTTTTTAAAAACAATATAATAATATCTTAATTTTAATGCATACTTATTGTACTTTTTAATGCATACATATTGTAAAGTGTAACATGAAATTTTGTAACAGGCAACTTGTATATTATACAATCTTTCAACCTTCTTTTAACAATACTAACACTTTTAAATAGATATTTATCACTTAGTAACTGCAGACTATATTAACTTAGAGTAAGTACATTTTTTTACAACTAATTTTTTTATTTTTATTTGTAACATTTTTGTTAAACTCTCGTTAAACTAAATTACCATTGAATTCAGAGGAAGGCAAACAATAAAAACCCCCATTCAAACTTTTGCAATTGTATCTTAGAGGGAAAAAAATTAATTCCTTCCTGACCCCATTAACTGGCGATCGGATTACTCCCTGAATCAATACTTTTCTAAATCTTATGAAATGATTCAACTACATAGTAACAATACATGTTTGCCTATAACATATCTCTTTAACAAACAGTTTTTAAACTTTTTTTTTGTGGGACCAATCATATGAACATGAAACTTGTAACCCATTTCAATATGTTTAAGGATGTTTAAGTTTTTTTTTTATTTTCTGTTTGTCTTTTATGCAAATATCACATAGCGTTTCCAAAGTGAAATAGTGGTCCCCTATTTAAAGAGTCCCAGAGTACTTACATTTTGTACTGGAAGTCAAACCACTGTTCTCTATGGATTTTTTTTTCCATTGTATATAGTTTGTTCTTGAAATGTTGTTTTTGTGCAATAATATTGAGTACCTTAAAATGTTGTCATAGAAATGAACCTACTCTACTCTATGTTTACAACACCTCATAGTACACAATGTTTTTTGTGTAAACGCATCCATCGTCTAATAAATGACCCTGACTTTCATTTTCGTCAGCAGTCACTTTAATTTCGTTTGGATTGGTGCACCTTGAAAAAGCAACATAGAGTTGTCCATGTGCAAAAACTGGTTCCTTTAAAAAAATCCCAACAGACTTAAAAGTTTGGCCTTGTGATTTATTGATGGTCATGGCAAATGCCATGATAACTGGAAACTGTCTCCTTTGAAGGACAAAAGGCAAACCACTCTCGCTTGGAGCTAAATCAATTCTTGGTATAAAAACTCGGTCACCTCTATGGGTCCCAGTTATAATTTCTGCATGTATAAAATGATCTTTTAACTCATGCACAATTAATCTGGTGCCATTACAAAGTCCTTTTTTTGGATTCATATTTCGCAATAACATGACAATTGCACCTTTTTTCAATTGTAAAATATGTGGTGGCATTCCAGATGGTGTTA
Organism: Discoglossus pictus; assembly: GCA_027410445.1. NCBI lineage: Eukaryota > Metazoa > Chordata > Amphibia > Anura > Alytidae > Discoglossus > Discoglossus pictus. The sequence continues at coordinate 60,970,441 of CM050163.1, read as the reverse complement.
AGGAATTAATAAATTCGATACTAAAATTCGATTCACTCTCTTTATCATCAGCCAGAACAGAATCTGCACTGTAATAATTCTTCTGTGGTGCATTGATGTATTTTAAAATTTCATTATTTACATTCAAGGCATCGATATTTTTTGATGTTAATATCACTTTGTTTGCAATGTCTGAGTAATCCTCGTTATTAAGTGTTTAGAAATATGGCTGATATCAGTGATTCGTTGCAAACCATTTCTGATGGAATTTCAATAGTATCATTTGGTAAATGCTGTATTTCTGGATGTTTTCCTTCTCCGATTTTAATAAGCCAATCATTGAATTCATTTTGGCCTTCAGATCTCATATTTAATTCTAATTTGAGATGTGTAAATATTTGCCACAGTTTACTGGTCTTGATACATGTTTCAATGATCTCTGTTCTATTTCCGTGTGGCACAACAGGTAATGTTTGCCGAAAATCTCCTCCTAACAGCATCACCTTTCCACCAAATGGCAACTTATTATCCATCACTTCTTTTAAGAATCTGTCAATACATTGCAGTGCGTGACATGACATCATTGTTGCCTCATCTATGATAATTAGTTTCGTTAGTTTAAATTTTTTTGCTTGTATAGAATTGAGTCGAATATCTGACACTGATGTTTCCAAAATGGGAACTGGCAGCTTAAATCCACTATGAACAGTTCTACCACCATCTAACAAAAGTGCAGCAATTCCAGTTGTTGCAAATGGCATAGCTATCTGACTGTGTGATCGAATATAACTCATCAAACAATTGTAAAGATAAGTTTTTCCAGATCCACCTGGGCCGTCTAGATAGAAATACCGGTCTTTGACCATTTCATCATCTGTAGCATTTGTGATGGCCTGAAATGCTTCTAACTGTTTAGTATTTAATGTTGCCAGTTTTTCTTGTGTTTTTTGTTTTTGTAGCTCAGTGTCATAATCATCAAAATTAATGTCATCTATAAGTCCTGGATCCGGTAAATTAAAACTTGAACAATTTAATCCATGAGCAAACAATATTTCTTGAATTTCCAACAATGTTTTTAACAGAGCGATTGGTTCTCTGTAACGTTTCAAGAAGTCTTCTGACATGTTTAATTTAAATGTTTCCCACAAAGTGAAAGCATCAGGTACATTGCAAAATATGCATATGAATGCAAATTGTTGTCTCATTTGCTTTGGCATTTGACATAGCGCTGCTTCTTCCAGACACCTCTCCCATTCTGTATCATCAGCTATGAAATTTTGCTGTCTTGCAGCTAATAGGAATGTATCATAAACAATGTCATTGACTGTACGTAAATGCTCAAAACTCTGTGCACCGGGAACATGTAGCAGAAGTAATCTTAAGCTGAAACGTTCAATATCCCTTGGACTGACGGTATAAATGCGTGGTATAATTTTTTGTGCATCTCTTCTTCGTTCTTTCCATTGACCATTTACAAATACATAGTAATATGGTATCTCTATGTATAAAAATTGTCTGGCCTGCGTATCCTGACAGTTTAATTTAAACCATGCTATAAGTGTGGTATCTCTGTCTTCACTTTGACATAATGCAAGTCTTTCATTTCCTTGAGTAAAGCAAACCATCTGACTTTGAGGCAAATGTACAGCTAAGCGATAGATAGCATGTGACCGATCATGCATCTCAAATTTCAAAAGGCGCCACATTGCTTCAGGAGCACTAACATAGCGAGCATCTAAATAATTTGATAGTTCATCGTGTACAATTGGATTTTCGTTTTCATTTACAGCACCTTGTACAACAACAGTAGCTGCGTCATATCCTTTGTATATATATTTATACACATACTTAATTGATTTAATCGAAGTGCAAGCTTCTACATTGATGTGTGCATTGTACTTGATGAGCAAATGTGGATTGTATGGAACAACAAATCTATTATCAACCTTTTGGCCCCGGATAATAGCTGTTTCTCCTTGTGTTCTTTTATACAAAGGATATCCATCACAATTAGCATAAGTTTGCATTTGAAATTGTTTTGGGAATTCTTTTGTACATTTTTTATTTTCCATACATGGTGAATTAGGATTCATCTCTCCACATGGGCCATGAATCATTCTATGTGTAACAATCTCCCAAAGTTTTGTATATTTTTCTTGGTCTGGCAATTCGGCAGAAATGACTGAATCCACTCTCTCTGCAGTTTTCAACTTATCTTTTTCCTGCAGTATTAAAAGTATGTGAGCATGTGGCAGTCCTCTCTTTTGAAATTCAATAGTGTAAACAAATGCCATACATTGTCCAAATAATTTTCCTTTAGTGATATCATGTATTAATGAATTCAGTTTGATTTTAAATACTCTTGCCACTAAATCTGGTCGGTCAGATGTAGTTTGTCCCAAATACAAATTTTCCTTGATCTCTGGCCATTGGGGATTACACGTGAATGTAATAAATAAATCTGGTTTTCCAAATTTTGTGACAATAGCCATGGCATCATTATACCTTTCTCGCATATTGCGAGGAGATCCTTGGAAAGTTGATGGCAAAATAATTGCTCTTCCAGCTGGAATGTCTCTGTTTGCAGCTATTTCAGCCACATAATCCATTAATCCACAATACTGTTCAACTCGTAATTTTTGTTGTTGAAATTTAATGAAATTTAAATTATTGGCTTCAACTTGTAGATATGAATCAATAATCCATTGTTGAGTGAGTTTGCCTCCATGTAAAATTGGATTAAAGCAGTCACGGATAGCAGTTTGTGCAACTTTATATTCCAGCATTGAAACATTAGATCTAATGCGAAGTTTAGTATTGGGATAAGTTTCCAATTTTAATTTTGGTTCCCATCCAGGTTCACCATTTGGAAAGAAAATGGGATATGTCATTGGATCTAAATTACAACTTAATATATTGATGTTGATAAATGGTTGTTCTTCATTGCGTGGATATATTCTAATATCACGCTGAAAAGGTGGTTCACCATCCTCATTTTTAAACACCATAGCAACCTCATTTACTGTCGGTAAATTATATCTTCTTTGATCAGTGTTGCGATCTCTTTTTAACACCATATTTACTCTTGGTATAGGCAATAGATGTCTTTCAGCATGTTCCTGTTGTTCTTTTTCCAGCTGTGCTAATTGTTTGTATGCTTTACTATATGGGTTGTTTTGCATAATTTTATCCAGCTGTTCAAAGACTATGCGCAAACACTGTCTATTTTCTGGTAGTGTCATTCTTTGTTCCACAGCTTCCATCGTATCCAAGACATACAACTGTGCAAATTTCCTTGGCTCTCCTTCTTGTGGGTGTAAATGTGAAGTTCGGTGGTATATTTGACCTTGAATTTTGAAACAATAAGGACCATGTCCTGGTACATTTTCTGCTAAAGTTGCACCCATTGAAGCAAATGAAATTGCACTGTTATAAGACCTGATGTTTTGTTTGAAATTATTATAATTTGAAAATGTTGGATCACTCATAATACATTCTAAATAATATGGAAATGGATGTCTTAGTGGAAGTTTCACCTTTCCTTTCTGACAGCAACTAATGAAATTTCCATCAGTAGGTCTTTCCTTTATGAAATGATAGGCCCCACAAAACTGACAAAGCACATTAAGTAACCCACAATAATGAGTATCTACATGTACTGCAGTATTGAACACATTGTCATGCATTTTTTCCACATATATATCAAACCCACTTTCTATATGTACATTGTTGTCATGTGTGTCTACATTTAAGTCATTCTGCACAATAGAATCATTAGACACTGGTTCACATAGATGTTTTTTTTTACTTTTCCTTTTTTTGCAAGGCCCAACAGACTCACTTTTGGCTTTCTTAGCAATCTTTCTTTTATTTAAAAGTCTCTGTTGATCTTCTTCTCTCAAGCGTTGTGAAGTTTCTGGTGTATGAGCATCTCTCCACCTTTGCTTCCTTTCCCTTGCCAATCTTCTTTTGCGTTCCATTTTGTCTTCTCTATTATCTTCCATTTTTTAATCTGTAATAGTCAATATAAATATTAATTAGTCTTTCTTCTTATTTTTGTGTACATATGTCTTTTTACTTTTTAGGCTGTTACATTAAAGTTGATGAATAAACGTTATCCTTGTTTCCAATGAAATAAATGAAACCATTTTTCAAATTATTTTATTGACATATATTAAATTGGTAATAACTGGACATATATATTTATTATATCAATTATTCATCTTTCAATTCATTTTAAATCCTTCTTGATTCACTTCACTGCATACATTTTTTTTTTTTTTTGGCAAGTGCTTCTTCGTTTTGTTAAATGTTTGTATTGCTTCGTATTGTCTATTCAACTTTCCATAATTTTTTTTAACATATGCTGTTTTGATGTGTCAGGACCAAATTAAATATTTACCTGCAAAGACGGTCTTGATGTTGTTCAAAGGCTGCAAACGTCACACTGTGTGTTTATTCACTTTCCTTGATCAATAATCTGTAATTTAAATTTTAGAATCTTTGTATTATTTCACTTCACCCATATCATGAAATAAACATCAATCAAGAGACATATATTTTTATTCCTTAAAAACCTGAAAGCAAATTCTTTAATATGTTCCTATAGTAATGTAATACAAAACTGTTTTTGATATTACTCATTATTAATAATTAATTCATTAAATAAAGTGCATTATGAATGTTATTTTTAATTCTTTCACACAGGTAAGCACAATATCTAATGAATTAATTACTAATGTAATATACATTATTAATTAATAATTATATTTAATGTACATTATTAATTAATGCAGAATATATAAGCAATTATTAATTTAATGTACATTATTAATTAAATTTAAACTGAAAACATAAACATGAGTCTATCAGAGAATTAAATTATTAAAATCATGTACATTCTTAATTAATGAATCAATGTGTTTGTTTTCTGCACATTCTTAAACGCTAACATTTTTGATATTACTGTTTAGTAATAATTAATTAATTGTAGAAAGTACATTATAAACGTTATTTACAATTCTTTTACACAGGTAATTACAATATCCAATTAATTAGTAATGTAATCTACAATTAATTAATGTTCAATATATAACCAATTAATTTGTAATAGAATGTACATTATTAATTAATAATTAAATTTAATGTACATTATTTATTAATTCATGAATAAATGTGTTTCTTTTTTATGGACATTCTTAAACGCAAACTCACTTTTATATTAATGCTTAATTCATTAATTATTTAATGTACATTATCAATAGTATTGTCAATTGTTTCACACAGTTAAGCTCAATATTATATTTCTGTTAATGAAATAATGTACATTAATTTAATAGTTAATTGGTTATATTTTATTGATTATTAATTATTAATTAAATAAAATACATTATGAATATTATTTACAATGTTTCACACATTTAAGCACAATATATAATCAATTAATTATTAATTTAATGTACATTTTAATTAAATTTAAACTGAAAACATAAACATGAGGTCTATCTGAGAATTAAATTATTAAAATCATGTACATTCTTAATTAATGAATCAATGTGTTTGTTTTTCTGCACATTCTTAAACGCTAACATTTTTGATATTACATGTTTAGTAATAATAATTAATTGTAGAAAGTACATTATAAAACGTTATTTACAATTCTTTTACACAGGTAATTACAATATCCAATTAATAAGTAATGTAATCTACAATTTAATTAATGTTTCAATATATAACCAATTAATTTGTAATAGAATGTACATTATTAATTAATAATTAAATTTAATGTACATTATTTATTAATTCATGAATAAATGTGTTTCTTTTTTATGGACATTCTTAAACGCAAACTCACTTTTATATTAATGCTTAATTCATTAATTATTTAATGTACATTATCAATAGTATGGTCAATTGTTTCACACAGTTAAGCTCAATATTATATTTCTGTTAATGAAATAATGTACATTAATTTAATAGTTAATTGGTTATATTTTATTGATTATTAATTCTTAATTAAATAAAATACATTATGAATATTATTTACAATGTTTCACACATTTAAGCACAATATATAATCAATTAATTATTAATTTAATGTACATTATTAATTAATAATTCAATGTAATGTACATTAATAATTAATGCACAATACATAACCAATTATTAATTTAATGTACATAATTGTCCTTATTAAGTAACTAATAATATAGTAATTAATTAATGATACTTCTTAAAATGTACCTTTTGTAATTCAATGTTCCTGAATCAGTATCCTGAAGAGCTATCAATCTCTTTCGATTTTCCAGCATCCGAAAATGTCCAGTCACACTGTCATCACCTCAGGAAAAGGTGTCAGTAATGTGTCAATTGTGCCCTATATATAGGTTTTTGCGCGAGCCAAATGCATTGTTTTCGGCGGGAATATACGGTGCGCGAGCGAAATGCATTGTTTTCGGCGGGAAATACGCTGTTGCTCGAGACCAATGTGTTGTTTTCGGCGGGAAATCGGAGTTGGCGCGAGACAAAGGCGGGAAATCGTAGTCGGCGCGAGGCAAAGGCGGGAAATCGTAGTCAGCGCGAGGCAAAGGCGGGAAATCAGAGTCTACGCGAGACAAAGGCGGGAACTCCGTGTTAATCCGGAAATGTGTGGTGTGCGTCTTATCGGATTTTCCGTAAGTGTTTTCCGTGGCTATAGTGCTGTAGCCTCGTTTTCGTTTTGTTCGGCCGCCATTTTTTCTCTCGCTTATTTTTTTTAAAGTGTCTAAACTCTTTTATTTTGCTTTAAATGAAGGCGATAGTTTTTGTTTTGAGGTCCAGGATGCTTCCTCTTGCTGTCGGTAACTTTTTTATTTATGTGTTGTGTGTATTTAGTGTGTTTTATCTTTTTTCTTGTCCGCGGGTTGCGTCCGATTTTTGCGATGTCGTAATGTGTCTTATACGCCGTCACGGATTATCCGTAATGTGTCTACGCCTTTTTTTTCGGCCGCCATTTTTTCTGTCGCTTATTTTTTTTTTTGTGTTTACATTTTTGTATTTTAAGGTAAATCAATGTGTAACTCGCTTTCTGCAGGTCGTGGATGCTCCCTCTTGCTATCGGTTAGGTTTTTATGTATGTGGTGTGTGTAGTTATTGTTGATTTTAATTTTTATGATAGGCGGTTTGCGGCCGTATTTTTTTTACTACGTTTTAACGGCTCGCCTCGCTACGCGAGGCTCGCCGGACGATGAGCGCCTGCGGCGCTCATCGCTAAGCCCGCTAAAGTTCTACGGGTTAACGGCTCGCCCTCGCTTCGCGAGGCTCGCCGGGCGATGAGCGCCTGCGGCGCTCATTGCTAAAGGACGCCTTCACGTTCTACTACGGGTTAACGGCTCGCCTCGCTTCGCGAGGCTCGCCGGGCGATGAGCGCCTGCGGCGCTCATCGCTAAGCCCGCTAAAGTTTCTACGGGTTAACGCTTCGCCTCGCTTCGCGGAGGCTCGCCGGGCGATGAGCGCCTGCGGCGCTCATCGCTAAGCCCCGCTAAAGTTCAACGGTGTTAACGCGCTCGCTCGCTTCGCGAGGCTCGCCGGGCGATGAGCGCCTGCGGCGCCTCATCGCTAAGCCCGGCTATTCGTACGACGACCACGCAAACAGCGTGACGACGACTCGTAGCAGGACAATTATAATATGTGATATATATATATATTATATATATATATATTTATATAATATACATATATATATATATATATATATATATATATATATATATATAAAATGTCAATTAGTGCCAAGGCATTACTTACAGACAGTAAAGTTCAATACATATATATACATTTCTGCTCAGATACCCTCCCTCCCCAGTTATGTGGTTAGTTTGCTTAAAAAATAATAATAAAGAAGTGGTAGTCTAGAGCGATTGGTTTGGGGTTCTAGTGGTTCAGTTCAGCTGCAAGAGGATCTCATGGGTTTAGTGCAGGAAGAATTGTGTTTGAATATATTTTGTGTTGGCGAAAGGTGAGTTGCCCTGCCTCATGGGTGTGCTTAGAAAAGCACTGGGAGGCCATCGGCGCGGGGCCCAGGGCGTGAGGTTACCGAACTGGCCGGGCTCCTCCTCCGGGATGTTTTATTAAGGAATATTATGTTATAATCTTAATTATGTTAATTATGGTAATGGAAATTGGTTGCTTTAATAAAGCTGTGGCCCATACTTTTCCCAAGAATTCCCTAGTCTGTCTGCTTATTTATAAAAGCCAATATGCTGTGGTCATGTGTATATACACAAACTAGTCAATGGTACTGCACCTGCATATTTCAGACAGTATACTGTCCCCCTGAAAATGTGCTTACCTAGGCCTGGGCCTCATGGGCCAAGATCTAAACACACTAGTAACATAAAGTGTATCAATAGAATCAAGGGTTTCAGGGGATGGTAGTGCCCCTTTAATGTTTTTTTAAATTATGGCCTTGTAGATGCATTTGATGGGTGGGTTACATTTCCTTGTACATTTTTATGGTTCCTGCAGATTACATTGTTACAATATGTAACCATAAATTTTAATGAAAATGAAAACCACAGCCAAAAGCACTGTTCTGCAATTCTCATAAAAGAATATATTACACATTCATCACATATTTACAACAGGATAGGTACTTTGAATAGGGCTTGTGTGCTTGTTATATGTCAAATGTAATTTAATTTCCTCCCTACTTTTCCAGAAACATTCTCTTTATACTTAGCTATGAACAAAGCAGTACTATATTAGCTATAGCAGGTCAGAGATAATGATATACACTGTCACACTATTTTTCATTTATGTTTATACAGCCTCTTCCTGGATTGGTGTAAGAGAAACAGTGGTGACATCTAAAATACCTTTCCCTGCAGTCATCGCTCTGAATATAGTTTACGCTCTTGTTTTCTTTGTTTTCCTGTGTTGGGTGTATGTGAAGTGAGACAATTATAAAAAACTGGATCTGAGTGAAAACTTATATTCTACTCATTATAAAAGGAATATCATATAAGTGTTTATCATTTTCAGTATTTAAATTAAATTATCCACATTATGCCTTGGATTTGGGTGTTGCTTGTGCACAAAATATTGCTATCAAAATTAACATCCAACACAACTTTCACTTCTTCCCCATTTAAAAATAGAAGATATCATACTGAATTGTGTGTATTATCACAACAGTGACATCCGTGGTCTACATCTGGAATAACAGCCTCACTTACACAGGGTAAAAAAGTAATACTAATACTAATAACTAAGGGCCATATTCTATTAGCTACTGGCAAATGCCTTAAACGCATAAATTTGGCTTTTGGTGTTTTTTTTATAAATGCTTATATGCATTCTTTTGACTTAAGAATTCATTGGTAGCAATCACATATAATAGTTGTCCAACTGTGAGACGTCGTCACGCTTTGCGAGGTGCGTACGACTTAGGTGCTCATTGCTTGCGAGTCTCGCGAAGTGAGGTGAGCCATTAGCGCGTAGGACTTAGGCGATGAGCCTCGCGAAGCACTTAGCCGATGCGAGCCTCGGGAAATCAAAGCGAGCCGTTAAAATACAAGACGCTGGACTTAGAAAAGAAAATTATGAGACGCGGGACTTATAAAAAAAAAAGATGCAAGACGCAAAATTTAGTGGACGAACAAAAAACCTAAAAAACACACTAAATACACCAAACAAAAAAAAATCCAAATAATCCCAGACAGCATGGGGCAACAGCCAGGACTTCTGTGAGTGAGGTGGAACACAAATTTAACTTGATTTAGACAATTTTCACCACACGAAAATCGCCTAAGCGAGGAAAAAACACATCACAGTACCACATACAACATACACTGGAAAATGCCCACGAGACGTGTACCACATTAATAACATTACGACTATACAATGCCACTTTACACAATAAACCAAAGGCTTTACCTCGCGCACGCAGCCTATTTAGAATGCACAGTTCAAACATTCATTACACTTTATAAGCAGGGCACTAACACTCAAAATGTATATTCTATACAGATGCAAAATACAGATTGTTAGCTCTTCAGCCTATTGCTCGGTGCATATATCAATTAAAAATAATTAAAGTATATTCATTTATTGCATAAATAATTAATTCTTTCTTAATTAATTAATTGAATAAATCATTAATTATTACTTAACTACATATACATAGAAATATATATCTCTCTCATAGGACCAAAAGTAAACGACAGGAGAAGCTCGCAATGAGAGAGAACAAAACATTGCAAATGCTGGGTAATGAAAAAATAGTTGTCAATGCTTTACAAAATAATAAAAAAATAATTGATATTTGTGGTGATGCCAGACTGATATGTTCTTTATTTTTTATTTTTGTAATTACACAAGAGAGCTAAACCTGTTTAGGTGCTCCTGAGTAAGTACATCCTATAGAACTTGGCATGCTTTGTTCATTCTCAAGCAGAGCAGTCTTAGTGATATTTTTGTATAAGGGTAAGAGGTACTTTGAAAGTGGACTCTGGGCTTCCCTCGGCCTCCTTGGTCGCACACCACCCCTGCCAGAAACTGGTGCATATCAATAAAAAAAAACACCATTTCTACTGAAGCTGCAATAGGTGGCAGTGTGGAGCAGTTCAGCACGCCACGGATATGTATCAGCAAAGAATATAAGATATCAAGGGCTGCAAAGAGACAGCAAAGTAGAGGGGGAATGAGTTCTGTGATGGGGGCAAAGGTCAGGCAGTAGCCAAGGGAAGGGGATCAGCTATGTGAATGGGTCTTGGGTGGAGCAGAAATGGGAGAGAGGTTCTTGGAGAGGGGTGCTGTTATGTTAAGTGGTCTTAGGGAATGGAGCTGTTAAGGGAAGTGGTCGTGGGAAGAGGCATTGAGTAAATTGGCACCAGGGTGGCCCGGACAAACACATTTTTACAACACTCCCTGGGGGGTGGGTCGCAAAATCTTTTTTTGCACCAGGGCCCGACATTTTCCAGCTCTGACAATGGGGCTCCCCAAACCCCCTTGCTTAAATAATTGGTCTACATGTCACTGATGAGGTCCAGGAAAGGCTGAAATCTACATCTGTGGTTTGCTTTTGTAATCTCATGCATTTCAGTGAAAGTCCACACTTTCAAATATGGCCAGATTATCATGTACATGGAAATGTCTCCTCTATAATGGCAGAAAAGAGCTAAAACTACTTGACATCAACTTGAGTAGATACTTCCTATAGAACAAAGTTTATACCTCGTTTGTCCTCAGCTGACTATAAAGACTTAGTGATCTTGATATTTGACTATTAACATCAAGAAACTATTAAAACAGGCTTACAACCTTATTAAATTGCGATTCGGCCAATTGAAAAAAGCTCTTATAAGCACATAGCATATTTTTTTACAGAAGTTTTTAGTTACTGAAGACAGAAGTTCACTAACTAAAAACTTCTGTAAAAAATACATGCTATGTGCTTATATAGAGCTCTATTCAATTGACCGAATCACAATTTAATAAGTCTGATTTTCTAGAATAAAAACTCTTGACTGCTTTGATATACTGCTGAAATGATGCCAGGATACATCTAAGTGGAAAAAAAAATTCTATAAATTTTATATAATAGGAAAATAGTATTTCAAACTGAAGTTTCACCAAAGCATAAGTGCTCATATATGAAATAATATAATCACATATGTATATGAAACTTATAGCATTTGCTTGTATTGCCTCAAGAAGTCTGTATGTTAGTGAAGACAGTTGATGTGAGCTGCAGAAGAACACAGGGGAAATTAACCTAACTCAGCATGTCAGTGGCACAAATGGCATATTTTTTCTAATATCATATGTTTGCCTCATCAAGCATGGGGCAGTATCAGGCAAATAAGATTTTTTACTAATTTAAGTCTTTTTTAGAAACTATAAAGAAACATAATCGTTGTGCCTCTTAGCAGGTGTGTAGGAACTAGATTGCCGACGCGGAGGCTGCACAGGCTCCCTGGGTCAGCCCGCAGCGTCTCGTGACCCAGCGGAGCCTGCAGACACACCAGCCAATCAGGAGCGGCGGGAGTCAGTTCGGCGCGGTCTCCGTGGAAAACGGACGGAGGTCTGAGAGGCTCCTGCTGAAAGTGCAAGTAGCAGTAACATTCTGAGAATACCCCAGCTTAGAAGCATATAAGGGGCAGTGTGTTTGTCTATAGTGCGTGTGGTGTTTGTCCTGTTGTTTTTCTTTGTCTCGTGGTCCGTTTTTGTTTGTCTTGGGGGGGTCCTTTTTTGGTGCTTGGGGGTATGGATGCATTAGCTATTGAGGCCTTATTGGCTGATGTCAGGGCCCGTGCCTTAAGCCAAGGAGTCAGATGGGTGCAGGACAGGCTGGGTCCTCCCATGCCTTCTGCAGTAGACTCCCATTACATTGGACAGGCTCAGCATGCAGTTGCTGAAAGCCTTGCCAATATGGGGGATGCCGTCTCCTTCCCTTTTCAGTCAGAGCCAACAGACCTCCGTCCAGTGGAGGACCAGGCCACGGGTGACAGGGGTAATGCGGGGCTGGTTAGCCAGGACCTTTTACCCCTTAGGCAGGAGAGTGCCGGGCCCACGGGTGGTGAGGGTGAGGGCCTAGTACCCCGGCCACCACCAGTCACTTTGCCTAAAGGGCTCCGGCCGCGGCAAAGGTCAAAGAACACCCCGTTACCACCCCAAAAAGGGGGCGCAGGGGGTAAAAGTAAAGACAGGATCCCTAAAAAAGCTCCTACAGACATAAAAAGTGCCGACCATGCGGTCCCCTCTAATCCCAATGGTAACAGCGCTTCTGGTGCTTTGCAGGGACGCAGCCGCGGCAGGAAGATGGACACGGGTACCACACGTGAGAGAAGAGACAGAGTGGTCAGAGAGATGGTCAGCCAGGACAGCATGGTCATGATCGATGACATGCCCGTAGCAGCGGCGGTGGCGAGGCCAGCGCGCCCCACCAGAGCTAGGAAGAACACAAGCAGGTACAGCCCGCTGCTATTTACCCATACCCCTTTAAGACGACAGAGGACAGAGACTGAGGGCGTTACAGTTAGGCCACAGCAAAAAGTGACTAATCCTGACCCACAGGTAGACTTCGCAATGCCCCAGGCAGTCCCCAGGTTATTGGTACAAAGTGCAGAGCCCGCGGCACTAGCGCATTCCAGCCGCGCAAGCTTAGGTGACCAGGACCAGTCCTCAGGGGAGGAACAAGCGGTATGGGCACAGGCATGCAGGTCACGGAGAGCTAGTGACTGTTCCTCTTGCACCCGCAGGTCTGAACAGCGATCCAGATCCAGGAGCAGGAGATCCTGCCGATGCAGCTGTGCCTGCGGATCAGAAAGAGGACGGAGCCCGCGGAGGGCCAGACGGTCTGAATCCCCAGGGCGTCAGGAAAGACGTCGGGACACCCCGTTGGCCGTATCTACTCCGAGGCTCCCGGAAGCAGGTGAGGCAGTTGGTGGAGTGGAGGAAGCTGATAAATGCACACTGCCATACACTAAAAGGGGATTTTTGGGGTCGCTTAAGGCCCTCTTAGCCACACATAACATTGCGGTTAGTGAGCAGGAAATGGGTACGTGGTTAGGCGGGCTAGCCAAAGGGGCCTGGGAAGAGCAGCCCAGTAACGTACGTGGCTTCAGGCGTTTTCTATCATGGCTTGCGTTCTATGCGAGCGCCACCCGGAACAATGCCCGGGGCTGTTCGTGTACATAGACGAGATCCGAAACGCTCACAAGGTGTATGGGGGTACGGCGTGGTGGCGGTATGATGAAGAATTTCGCCAGTATTTGGCATCTAGGCCAGCCATGGCATGGAGCGATAAAGCGGTAGCACACTGGCTTAATATTATGACACCCATGCGTGCCATGCCTGCCCTCTTGGGCCTAGGGTGGTGGGATCAGGAGTCCCACCGCCAACTCGGCCGCAGGTGCCAAGTCCTGTTTTGCCTACAACGAAGGGGTATGTAAATGGGCGCCCAACTGCAGGTTCAAGCACGTGTGCTCCAACTGTGGCGGAGAGCACCCTCTGGCCAGATGTACTAAGCCAAAGGACAACAGGGCGGAGCCCGCTGCCAAAGGGCAAGACGCCCATACACCTCCCCGGCATGCTGCCATGGCTAAGGCGCTACGGTAGGTCGGCAGGCAACAGTGCGGCGGGTCGCCTCCTTGAATTGGGTTTCCTGGAGGGTTTTCGTATCCTGTGCACAACAGAGGTGCGAGGGTCCATGGCCCCCAACTTTCGTTCTGTGCAAGAATTTCCAGGGGTAGCAGAAGCTAAGGTTCTCAATGAGGTACAACTGGGAAGGGTGGCTGGGCCATTCGTTTCCCCCCCATTAGAGATCTTGTTGTTTCCCCCCTAGGCGTCGTTCCCAAGAAGGAGGCTGGAAAATTTAGATTGATCCAGCATCTGTCTTACCCGAGGGGCGGGTCAGTAAATGACGGCATTGCAAGAGAGGAATCAGCAGTGTCTTATGAATCGTTTGACCGGGCCACTGATATAGAAGCGGCCTTTAGACTATTACCGGTGCATCCAACGAGCCACAGGCTCCTCGGTTGCCGAGTCGATGGAAAATATTTTATTGACCTTTGTTTACCTATGGGGTGCTCCATATCATGTGCATATTTCGAGGCGTTCAGCTCATTCTTGCAATGGGTTGCATGCAAAGAATCCGGGTACAGGAGCATAACGCATTACCTGGACGATTTTCTGTTCGTTGGTCCAGCTGGGCATGACACCTGTCGGTTTATGTTAGAAGTATTCACCAAAATCTGTAGGGATTTTGGGGTGCCACTGGCCCATAACAAAACTGAGGGCCCCACGGAAAGATTGATTTTCCTCGGGATACAGATAGATTCCAAGACAATGGAGTGTAGTCTTCCCTTGGAGAAAGTGGTAGACATGAGGGAGGAACTTAGTGCGCTAGGGCATGCACGTAAGGTCACCCTTCGGCGGTTACAGTCCATCATAGGAAAGTTAATCTTTGCTTGTAGGATTATCCCCATGGGAAGGGTATTCTGTAGGAGATTGTCGCTTGCTATGGTGGGTGTTAGTAAGCCTCATCATTTCATAAAAGTGTCACAGGCCATGCGGGACGACGCACGGGTATGGTCGGTATTTCTGGCTGAGTTCAATGGTTCTGAGATCATCCAGAAAAGGCGTACTAATAGCACTGACATAAAGCTTTTTACCGGCGTAGGAGTGGGATGCGGCGCCTTTTTTCAAGGAAAATGGTGCGCTGGACCATGGCCGGGTGAATGGGAGGTGGCAGGTCTCACAAAGAACCTGACATTCCTCGAACTTTTCCCCATGGTAGTAGCGGTACACTTATGGGGTTCTGAGTTCAGGGACCAGCGTGTCCTGTTCCATACGGAAAGTAGGGGGGTTGTTCAAGCAGTGAACAACCTCACGGCAACGTCCGTGCCAGTAGTAAGACTACTCCGGCACTTGGTGCTGTGTTGCCTGCGCCAGAACATATGGTTTCAAGCGAGGCAAGTAGAAAAAGTGGAGAATGGCATTGCTGACGCCCTTTCGCGGTTTCAGGAGGAGCGATTCAGGGCTCTGGCCCCCTGGGCCAACATGCTGGGGGAGGCCATTCCCGAGGAGATCTGGGAGCTTGGAGCAGCCAGGTGACGAGACTCGTTAAACAGTCTGTCGCCCCGGCAACATGGGCGGCGTATAAACGCGTATGGGCCAAATGGAACGTCTTAGTAAAAGCGGCAGGGGGGTCCACATCAGAGGATAAGACCCTAGGGATACTGCTATGGTTTCTGCTGCGGTGTGCCGAAGACGGCGAAAAGAAAGCAGTAGTAGATAGACAGGTCACTGCCCTGGCTTTTATGTTTAAGCTGGCGGGGCAGAAGGACCTTACGAAGGAATTTATAGTGCACAAGGAGGTGCGCGGCATGTTTAACGGGGATCGCAGGCCAGACACTAGGCGGCCGATCACCTTTGCATTGTTACTGCGAATGGCGCAGGTGTTGGGAGTTAAATGTAGGACCCCTTTTGAATCTCTGCTTTTCCGTACTGCTTTTTCCCTGGCGTTCTTCGGAGCATTCCGAATAGGGGAGTTAGTTGCGAGCAGCAGACACGGTTCAGGGGGCCTCCAGGTGGTGGATACCTGCCTCAGGGAAGGCATGGTGGTGATATGGCTCCGGAGGTCTAAGACTGACCAGCAGGGAAAAGGAAAGGAGGTGGTGTTATACCAAGTAGGCACAGAGTGTTGTCCCAACGGGTGTATGGTGGAGTACCTTGGTAAGCGACCGGTGGGACGGTGTTCGCTTTTGGTTCATGCCGATGGGACGGCGTTATCCCGGTATCAGTTTGAACGGATGCTAAAAGTTGCACTACACAGCCTGGGCTTAAAGGGATCGGAGTTCGGAACTCACTCGTTCAGAATAGGGGCTGCAATCGAAGCAGCTAGATTAGGCTTACCTGATGCGGCAGTCAAGCGTATTGGTAGATGGGAATCAGAACGTTTTCGGTCTTACATAAGACCCAGGGCTGTAATCTAACGTCTGTTGCTTTCTGCTTCCAGGCGGTCAAAAGCAACTGTGGATCGTGGGCCACTCGTACGTGTACTGGGCCCACAGGTTGGCTGCAGTTATCGAAGGAAGGACACAACTGAGTTTCCCCGTTACGGACTTACACGTACGGTGGTTCGGGGTTCGGGGCCTTCGGGGCCTTCGGTGGGCCCAATTGGACGAATTATTGAACACCTGCAGTCAGCGGTATGGTCAACCCACAATAATTATAATACATGCCGGCGGTAATGATTTAGGGGTAGTTCCCATGCGCAGAATGCTGAAGGTGATGAAAAGAGACGTGGAGAACTGGACCAAGAAGTTCCCGGGGACATTCCTGATATGGTCTGAAATGATAAAGAGATGGTCTTGGCGGAATGCGTGTGACCCCGTCGGGCTAGATAAGGCTCGGCAGAAGATTAACCAGCAGCTGTCTAGTTTTATTCGCAAGCTAGGGTTCATCGCCATCAGATACAAAGAATTCGAACCGGCCGGTGCGGGTGTTTTTTTCAGTTCGGATAAGGTTCATCTTACCGAGATGGGGCTGTAGTTGGTCACTTTAGAGTTCAGGGAGAGTGCAGTTTGGGCCTTGGCTTTAATTAACAGCAGGGGGGGATCACAGGCTCAGGAGGAGTCCCTCGCTTGCTCTGTGGTGGGAGGTGAGTTGCCCGGCCCACTGGCCTAAGTGGGCGTGGCCCTACCTCACAGGGCGTGCTTAAAATAAGCATTGGGGGCTTTGGGCAGGGCCCAAGGCGTGAGGTTACTGTCCGTGGCCGGGCTCCTCCCCCTATAGTTGGAATATGTTAATATGCATAATATATGCAAGTTCTAAGTTATGTAAATTGGTTACGTATTTTTCGCTCTATAAGACGCACCGGCAGATAAGACGCACCTAGTTTTTAGAGGAGGAAAACAAGAAAAAGAAAATCTGAATCAAACACAAATACACTTTACACACAGATACACACCTACATTACACACAAATATATATATATATATATATATAGATACACATACATACATATACATACACACATAAATATACATACACATACATACATATATACACACACATACATGCACACATACACACACATACACATACACACACATACATACACACACACACACACATACACACATACACACATACACATACATATCCATATACTGCAGCATTTGGGAGCATTTGGGAGCCCTTGACCCTCCCTGACCCTCCCTGACCCTCCTGATCCTCCCTGACCCTCCTGATCCTCCCTGACCGTCCTGATCCTCCCTGACCCCCCTGATCCTCACCTTTCTTCTGATCTCTGCCATCTTGATCTCACCCCAGTGCTTCCTACCAGCACTCCTCGTGTACTGCAGCGTTGCGTGTGTGACGTCACTAGGACGCACCGGCCGACGCGATGCTGGTAGGAAGCGCTGGGGTGAAATCAAGAGGACAGAGGCAGTTTGAAAAGGTATATTCGCCGTATAAGACGCACCAACTTTCCTCCCCCAGTTTTGGGGAAGAAAAAGTGCGTCTTATACGGCGAAAAATACGGTATTTACAATAAAGCTGTGGCCCGTGTTTTCTCCCAATCAATCGGTTTTGTGTCAGTTATTTATTATAAGCCAAAATGGATCATGCTTGGGTCATGCCGACGCGGAGGCTGCACAGGCTCCCTGGGTCAGCCCGCAGCGTCTCGTGACCCAGTGGAGCCTGCAGGCACACCAGCCAATCAGGAGCGGCAGGGGGCGGGGCTTCCTCCGCATTCGCGCGCCGGGAGTCCGTTCGGCGCGGTCTCTGTGGATCCGTGGAAAATCCCTCCCTCCCACCCTAATTATATTGGTAAAGTTGGAATGGTTATGTATGGTATTAAAAAAAAAAAAAATATATATATATATATATATATATATATATATATATATAAAAGAGCATTGATATTGTTTATAAAAAAAAAAAAAAGGGGGAAGAAAAGGAGAAGTGAAAGTTTTCTTGAGAAGTAGCAATTTTCTGAGATATTGTGTATATGTTTTGCGGGAGGTGAGTTGCCCGGCCCACTGGCCTAAGTGGGCGTGGCCCTACCTCACAGGGCATGCTTAAAATAAGCATTGGGGGCTTTGGGCAGGGCCCAAGGCGTGAGGTTACTGTCCGTGGCCGGGCTCCTCCCCATATAGTTGGAATATGTTAATATGCATAATATATGCAAGTTCTAAGTTATGTAAATTGGTTATTTACAATAAAGCTGTGACCCGTGTTTTCTCCCAATCAATCGGTTTTGTGTCAGTTATTTATTATAAGCCAAAATGGATCATGCTTGGGTCATGAATTAATTATGGATCCGCCCTGCTTCCTGTCTGGGAGTAGACTTAAATTATCCTCACTAGATTTTTTTGGGCTTCTACGCCCATGCCTCTTAGTAATCTTTCTGAATGCTCTAAACTTAAAGGCAGCACATATATGGGAGGCCAGTTTAGTTACCCTATCTGAAATCAACAGTTTATATCCTAAAATCTGCATAAGCATTGGTTTCTGCCCAGACTGATCGCAAAAGTAATGCAGTCAGTTTCTGTTTCATGGAAAGATCCTGTCTTCATCTATGTGGTTATTACAAGTTTGTCTGAATAACTGAAATGCACAATAACTTCCTGAGATCCTATTTTAAGGAAAGATCTGCTCAACTAACTGAAGATAATTTGTATGTGAAACTTTCTTTACCTATAAGACCTGGGTTGGCTCATAGTTGCTTGGTGGTGGGGAGGTTTTTTTTTAATAAAAGGGGTAGAAAATGTACCAGACCAGCTTGCCAGATTTTTTAAATTAAATTCAGGGCCATTTTTTGAGGCAAAAGCATGGGTGTAAAACCAGGTTACAAATTGTATACATCTCTCTGGTCAGCTGTAATATATACACAGTACAAGGATAAAATAAAAACAATACAGCAATGTTCTCAAGCACCATTAACAGTTTCCTCATCATTTTCTGGTTACTTGAGTAACGGCATGAAATCAAAAGTAAACATCTGATTTTTGTAAACGGAAGTTATTGAAACATGTCCTCTAGTAATAGAAAAATAGTTTTGAATTTAATAAATGTTGGCTTTCAAACAGCGCAAGAGATGCTCCACCAGAGTGGTCTTGATTCATTGTCTAATTACCGTCATTATTGATGAATGGTTCCCTGATTAATACGTTTTTTCTGAAGGTGACTTTCCAGGTATCAGGATATGAACAGCCACAGATTTTACCACAATTAACCCATTAGTGAAGCACTTAGATAATGAAAACAATACCACCTTGGATGCCTTGAGCTAAGTGACAGACAAAATTTAGCAAATTCAAAGCTCCTTTTCTATTCCTAAATTCATTTTTTTTAAACTTCCTACTGCGGATATTCATATTTTTATTAAAACTCTTCCCATAATTTGGTATTTCTTTTTAAGACCTTGACCCACATATAGGTGGATCTTAACAATTAACACATTATAACCCCTTACTTATTCTATAATAACCACACAGGACACCAGGTTGGGAGTACAACAGGCCACATCAATTTATTATTTAAATTTAACCATTTAAATCCTAGGAGGCATATACACATGGGTATATAGTTCCAGTTCTTCATTGAGGATGTATCAATACCTTGCAGTTGAATATTTCCAGGAAAGTGGTAGCAATCACATATAATAGTTGTCAAACTGTGACGTCTCACAGTTTGACAACTATTATATGTGATTGCTACCAATGAATTCTTAAGTCAAAAGAATGCATATAAGCATTTATAAAAAAAACACCATAAGCCAAATTTATGAGTTCAAGGCATTTGCCAGTAGCTAATAGAATATGGCCCTTAGTTATTAGTATTAGTATTACTTTTTTACCCTGTGTAAGTGAGGCTGTTATTTCAGATGTAGACCACGGATGTCACTGTTGTGATAATACACACAATTCAGTATGATATCTTCTATTTTTAAATGGGGAAGAAGTGGAAGTTGTGTTGGATGTTAATTGTGATAGCAATATTTTGTGCACAAGAAACACCCAAATCCATCACATAATGTGGATAATTTAATTTAAATACTGAAAATGATAAGCACTTATATGATATTCCTTTTATAATGAGTAGAATATAAGTTTTCACTCAGATCCAGTTTTTTATAATTGTCTCACTTCACATACACCCAACACAGGAAAACAAAGAAAACAAAGAGAACTTCACATCATCCTTCATGGCTGACATGATGCTGATGAAATGATGCAGATGACTTACGCTCACTGTTTCTAAAGCTAACAACCGGCCCAAAATCCTCCCCATAGGAATTATACGTCAGACAAAGTTTGACTTGTCCATAATGGACTGTAGCCGCCGCATGGTTGCCCACCTGGCTTCACTGAACGACATCAATTCCTCCGTCAGGTAACTCACCTTGCCCATGGGCAAGCTGCATTCCATACTTTGAGGAGTCTATCTGTATACCCAAGTAAGGCAGACTCGTCATGGGGCCCTCCATTTTCTCCTGAGCCAACGGGACCCCAAACTCCCTGGCCAGCCCAGCAAACACGTCCAAGATGTGCCCACACGTATTGCCGCCTGCCAGACCCATGGATAGGAAGCCATCTAACGAATGCGTGATACTGGCAAAACCTGGACTCCTTAACGTCACCCCACTGCAAGAATGAGCTAAACGTTTCAAAGTAAGCACATCATAAGGAGCACCCCATTGGTAAACAGAGGTCCATAAAGTACTTGCTACAACCCAGAAGTTGTTGGCTGGATGAATAAACCGGTAACAGACGAAAAGTGGATTCTAGGTCTACTTTGACCATGAGCGCACCTCGACCCAGGCTCTGCATGATTTCGGTGGCGTAGTCAAACGACGCGCACAAGATGGACGTCAAATCTTTGTTGATTCCATCATTTACTGAGTTCACAGCCGGGTACGATGAATGATGTATCAATCTAAATGTACCTGTCTCTTTCTTGGGGATTACCCCTAGTGGTGATACCCTAACCCTTTGCAGGGGATGCGAGGTGAATGGGCCTGCCCAGTTGCACTTCCTTCCCTGCACCACGTCTGGAACCTCAGCTGTTGATTTCAGGTTCCAGGGCTCCCTGTGAACATAATCAATCTTGCATGGGATCTTCAAACCACCCCAAAAGCCTTCAACCAGCAGGTTTGCTGCTGCAGCTTTGCCCTTCACCTTACCTTCACGTCCTAGCCACGGCAACAATGAGCAGAGCATTACCAGCATGCTGCCCTTTCACAACTGTCTCTCTGTCCCTAACTCCTTTCTTTTCTCTGTTGCACCTAGCCAAAGGGTGCTCTCCTCCACAGTTGGAGCAGACATGCTGGAACCAGCAGTTTGGTGTTCAGTGGCATATGCCTTCGTTGAAGGCATACAGTGCCTTGCAAAAGTATTCACCTCCCTTGACTTTTTACCTATTTTGTTACATTACAGCTTTAAGTTCAATGTTTTGTTACTCTGAATTTTATGTGATGGATCACAATAGTCTAAGTTGGTGAAGGGAAATGAGAAAAATATATACATAAAACTATTTTTTTAAAGTAGAAAACATTAAATTGGCATGTGCGTATGTATTCACCCCCTTTGTTATGAAGCCCATAAAAAGCTCTGGTGCAACCTATAACCTTCAGAAGTCCCATAATTAGTGAAATTATGTCCACCTTTGTGCAATCTAAGTGTCACATGAGCAGTCATTACATAAACACACCTTTTTTGAAAGGCCCCAGAGGCTGCAACACCTAAGCAAGAGGCACCATTAACCAAACATTGCCATGAAGACCAAATAACTCTCCAAACAAATAAGGGACAATGCTGTTGAGAAGTACAAGTCAGGGTTAGGTTATAAACAAATATCCAAATCTTTGATGATCCCCAGGAGCACCATTAAATCTATCATAACCAAATGGAAAGAACATGGCACAACAGCAATCCTGCCAAGAGACGGCCGGCCACCAAAACTCACGGACCGGGGCAAGGAGGGCATTAATCAGAGAGGCAGCACAGAGACCTAAGGTAACCCTGGATGAGCAGCAGAGTTCCACAGCAGAGACTGGAGTATCTGTACATAGGACGACAATAAGCTGTACGCTCCATAGAGTTGGGCTTTATGGCAGAGTGGCCAGAAGAAAGCCATTACTTTCAGCAAAAAACAAAATGGCATGTTCTGAGTTTGGGAAAAGGCATGTTGGAGACTCCCAAAATGCATGGAGGAAGGTGCTCTGGTCTGATGAGACTAAAATTTAACTTTTTGGCCATCAATGAAAACGCAATGTCTGCTGCAAACCCAACACATCACATCACCCAAAGAACACCATCCCCACAGTGAACCATGGTGGGAGCAGCATCATGCTTTGGGGATGTTTTTCAGCAGCGGAGACTGGGAAACTGGTCAGAGTTGAGGCAAAGATGGATGGTGCTAAATACAGGGATATTCTTGAGCAAAACCTGTACCACTCTGTGAATGATTTGAGGCTAGGACGGAGGTTCACCTTCCAGCAGGACAATGACCCCAAACACACTGCTAAAGCAGCACTTGAGTGGTTTAAGGAGAAACATGTAAATGTGTTGGAATGGCCTAGTTAAAGCCTCAATCCAATAGAAAATCTGCGGTCAGACTTAAAGATTGCTGTTCACAAGCACAAACCATCCAACTTGAAGGAGCTGGAGCAGTTGTGCAGGGAGGAATGGGCAAAAATCCCAGTGGTAAGATGTGTCAAGCTTATAGAGACTTATCCAAAGCGACTTAGAGACTTAACCAAAGGGTTAAAGGAGTTTATAATGGCTATAGGTTTGAGAAAGGGTGAAGGCAGGCTGCTGTTTGTTTGTTGAGGAGAAGGTGTGATTATGGCCACGTTGAGAGGCAAGTTCATTACGAATATTTTTAATTTTACTATTAAAGTGTCTAGCAAAATCTTCAGCTGTAAGAGGGGAAGGCGCGGGAGGTGGGGGAAGGCAGAGGAAAGTGTTGAAAGTGGAGAACAAACGTTTGGGGTTGGAGGCCAAATTTGATATTAATGATGAGAAGTAACTCTGTTTGGTAAGATTGAGGGCATAGCGATAGGAGCTTAGGATAAACTTGTAATGAAGGAAGTCTGCTGAGGAGCGAGATTTCCTCCATAATCGTTCAGCACTGCAGGAGCACTTCTGGATGAAGCGTGTAAATTTTGTGTGCCATGGTTGTAGATGAGAGCGGGAGCGTCTGCCTGTGTTTATGGGGGCTACAGAGTCCAGGATGGAATTGAGAGTCAAATTGTATTGTGTGGTAGCAATATCAGGGCAAGTGAGGGTAGTGAGAGGACTGAGAAGAGGTTGCAGTAAATTGGAAAGGTGTTGTGAGTTAAGTGTCTGCAGGTTTCTGTGGGTTCTGGTAGTTGGACGTAATAAAGAGCAGAGATTGGAAGGGATTGTGAGGCTGTAGGTTAGGAGATGGTGGTCAGAAAGAGGGAGTGGGGAGATGATAAGATTGCAGATAGAGCAGTGATTAGAGAAAATTAGGTCAGGAGATTGTCCATCATGGTGGGTAAGGGATTCTATCCACTGTGAGAGGCCAAGGGAAGAGGTAAGTGCAAGTAGTTTTGTGGCTGTGGGAGAAGTGGAAGTATCAGTGGCAATGTTGAAATCACCATGAACCAGTGAAGGTATGTTAGAGGAGAGAAAGCAAAATGATTCAGAAATTGAGAGGCTGGTCCAGGCGGGCGATAGATGACAGCCACTCGTAGAGAGATGGGTGAAAAGAGACGGATAGTGTGAACTTCGAAAGAAGAGAACTGGAGAGAGGTAACTGGGGGAATGCAATTGATTGAGCAGTGGGTGGAAAGTAATATGCCCACGCCTCCACCTTGCTTATTCACAGGTCTAGGTGCATGACTGAAATGTAAGCCACCATAAGATAGTGCAGCAGGGGAGGCAGTGTCTGATGGAGAGAGCCAGGTTTCAGTGATAGCTAAAAGGTTGGGGGAGTTGTAAATAAATAGGTCATGAATGTAAGTGAGTTTGTTGCAAACAGACCTAGCATTCCAGAGGGCACATGAGAAGGGCAAAGTGGAGGATTTGTGACAGATGATGGGTATTAAGTTATGGGGGTTTCTGGTGTTTGTTGCCCTGTGGGCTGAGCGTGACTAATAAAAGGTAGTAATGGATGAGGGACCTGGGTTAGGAGATATATCTCCAGCAGCCAATAAAATAAGCAATGAAATAGAGATGAGGTGAGAGTAGGACTTACAGAAATGCTTTGGCTTATTGACCTTAGAAGAGGGAGGAGATAGAGACTGGAGGAAGGAGAGGAGCTTGTAAAGGGGGGCAAAGAAGAGGGGAAGAGAGCAGGGAGGGTGAGATGGTGATACAGTTTGATACATGTATTGGAGAAAGTGAGGAGAGCCTGAGAAACAGGCAGGAGATGATAAGGGAGAGGGAGAGGAAATATTGTTACACTGTGTGTCCTTAAAGGAGTGGTTAGGGGTAATAAGCAGATGTCACCTATTGGACAGGTGCAGGTAATTAGTAGGCCTCAATAAATTAAGTGTTAACAGGGGTGGGTAGGTAGAGAGAATGGGTGGGAGGGAATTGCTTCAGGTGAGGGGGATTGTGAGATCTGAGAGGGCAGTATGTGTTCTTAAATGCTCCTAAAAACAGACAGATGTAGAGAGAGTTAGTGGGAGAAGTAGGGGCAATAAAAAAAGAGATAAACAAACAGGTTTATTCTGACTAACAGATAACAACCATTAATAATGAAGTTACAATTAGCAGTAGAATTACATAACACCAAGACAAAAAGAGAAGGAAAAATGACTATCTCTGTAATTATCATAAACAGATATTAATAATATGAAAAGGTCCAGTTGAAGAAATGCATGAGATGATGTTCGGCAAATTATCTTCAGGTGAGGGGAATTGTGAGTCCTGAGAGAGCAGTATATGTTCTTAAATGCTCCTTAAGGTGAGGGGAATTGTGAGTGCTCTGCTATTGGCTGAAGAAGGCACAGAATGTATGCAATGATTTAAAAACTGCCCCCTAATGCTGCATGCTGATTGGCTGGGGATCAGAGGCTTGTTTAGCCATCCCTGCAGGTGTGAACATAATCATTAGTTGGATTTTTAGATATTAATACAAATAAAATGTTTTATGAAATGTACAGCATACATAAATGATGCTTCTTGCATAAAGAGTGCAAAAATGTAATAACCCAGCTCACTTAGATATGCCGTTAAAAATACCACTGCAAAAGGTGAAAGCAATATAGAGTGGCCTATAACTGGAAGCAGATGGTTTAGAACTATTACACAGTGATACAATGAAATTATGTTTTCTACATAATCGTACATTTCGAATTATTTAAAATGCTGTAATGATTGTCTGTTTGTTTCTGTATTTTTTTTCCATGATCTTCACCAGAATTTGACAACTAAGTTTTGTAATGTTTATTTATTGTTTATTTATTTCGTCTATTGATCTTATCTAATTCATATAAACACATCATTACATCTGTTTACAGCTTGGCTAGTAAAATGTGTGAGGCACATCATTTACTTCTCATGTTTTTTGTCCTTAGGGTTTGTTTACCTTTCCTGTTTGTTTAACTACTGGCCACATGACAAGGGCAATATACAGTTTCTATGATCTATTGTTTATTTCATAAAATTAAATTACAAATCACACATTTAGAATATGTAACAGATTTATTTTCAAAACCATTGAAAGGGAGACTGACACCTCAAACTAATTTGGCTTTATTTTAAGCTTGGAATTCCAATCTACACCCTCCACCTTGGGCCATACTGGAATCTCTAAACCCAAAGTGACTTAGGTACCAAATAACTTAGGATTTAAAGTGTAGCCAGTTAGTGCAGAGCTGTCAGCCTAATGAAAGCAATGAAAGGAAATTATATTGAGGGCCACTGGCCACACAAACACACACAAAAAATAGTTTTTTAGAGATTAATACAAAATGTTCAAGTCACATGACTTTGGTTATTTTCTTTGGTGTTAGTTAAATCTCTTGATCCCTATTCCTACTCCTCAGTGAAAATGAGATCACCTGTTACTGTATTGCATTTGTGGATCCAGGGCAAATGTGTAACCCCTTTAAACTCCTTACACTTATTCATTTCAAACCTTTATTGAAATACAGTTCTATAACTTCTTTATTAAACACATTATAAAATCGCGTTGTGAAAAAAAAATAGGGTTAATTGATATATTCTGCAGAAATTTCAACATGAATTATTTAAACCTGAAAAACAAACCTAGCAAATTTATTGCATAAACAGTAGAGCCAAGTTTCCGTATGACAGTGTTATATTGCTCAGGGTAAACGAACAACTTTAAAAATACTATTGGATCCAAACAAAAAATATTTTTATAAAAATTAATAAAATGAACTTACAGGCTAAAAGTGTCCATTATCAAAAATAGCCTTTCAAAAGAGCAAACAGGGGCCTGCATCTTAATCATTTTATTTTGTTTTTGATTTTTTTTTAAATAAAATTTTACAGTGTGTGCAATCTGAACAATACTCTCATCAAATATTCTTAAAAATATGTTTTTGTTCTGTGTCCCAGTACGTATAAATATCTGAGCTATATTTCTCTAGCCGGAATACCTACCCTTCGCTTTCAGATTACGCCTCTACCTTTATTGCTGCTTCTCGCTTTGCCGCAAATTCCTCGCACGCCCGCTCTCCTCCTCTACAGTGCTTGGCCCATTTTTGATTTTATACGGTTTCTTGATTCTTCTTTCTTTTTTTGTTTTTTCCCTTGTATATAAAGGAGCAAACGGTGTTGGGAATCAGTACTGATATAAATACAGATCTATATTATTATTATTATAAAGTGAGCATTAGCTGTCCATAATTTTTCGTTTGGCAGAAATAAAGGAAATGTAAATAAAAAAATAAAAAATAAAAAATACTATTGGATCCTTATTTTCTACATCTTTTAATGCCATTACATTACTTTCAGCAGAAACTTCCTGCACTTACTAACATCAGTAGGAAATGAGAGACTTCAGAGAATTTTTTCTGGAATTCATTATTATTATTATCTTTTATTTGTAACACGCCAACATATTCCGTAGGGCTGTACAGGGGTTAAGAACAAGGAAATATACAATGCTATACAATATTAACAACTGTAGAAAATGGAGGGCTCTGTTTTGAGCTTTGAGTCTATTAAAAGTGCTTTTTCCCAAAGCACCCTACAAGAATGGAAATTCGCTACTTACAATCTAAAGTAATTAGTCAATTGGCAGTTATCAGCATTGTTAGGAGTGATGTAAAGGTATTTTTACTTTTTTGTTGAACATAAGTGTAAGTTTGTATAAAACGGGCGCATTTGAGCATTTTGTCTGTGTTTTCCCCTGAGGTTTATTACAACAGGTCTTTGTCAGAGCTGAGATTGAAGGTGCTTCAACTTAAATTACCATTCTAAGGCCCTTACAAGAAGAGCTAGGTGTTTTAATTTAGCACTGATTATTAATAAAACCCCAATTCAATTATGTAGAAAAGCAATATTTGTTATAAAACATAAACTTGCAAACCTCCAGTTTAGCTGTTTGTCTCCACACATGGTGAGGTTATCAAGGGCCGGGAGCATCTCTGGCTAGGAGGCAGTCCTAAATAGACACTGAAAGTAAATTTAATACTAATATTTATTTTGTAAATATGTTGATAGGAATTTTATTAAAGATTACAAGAACATTCAACCGATGTTTTAGGATATTACAATAGTAATGTAGCTGATAGTCTTTGGACCCTATTAAATTCCATAAGTCTGCGGGCTTGAAATTTGCAGGAGCAATTAAATTAGAAAAGGCTGCAACTACATGGCCAAAATCCAAACCATGCTTTGGTACCCATAGTATTTTTGGCTACATTTGCCATTTACCAGTTTGAACGCCAGTGCGTCTTTGGGGAATTGTAGCAATTTAAAACCATTTGCGATTATAACATTTACGGGTTTGACAGATCAAAGGCTTAACTGGGTCAGAGTTCCGATTTTGGCACATGCTGTGTTTTTCAGCCTTTAACCTGCAGATCGTTTGCGGGTAGCTAAAAGAGGACAATTTAATTGCCGTAAGTTTTGTGGACTCCTTTACGGGCTTCTGGAACTACAAATAGGCAAATTTAATAGGGCCCTTTGGGTTAAATTTGTAGGTGCTAATTTCCTTCAGATATTCTGATCAATTCAAATCATATAGAACTTAATCAGTTAACTAAAGTACTTTTATGGGACAATGTTTAATGTGCTTTGATATCATCCCATTTGTGCCTTCAGTGACATTGTGAAAAACAATGTCACTTTAGGAAAAATGTTTCAAGAAGTGTATAATGAAAATTTTTTCATGTTAGAACTTTATTAGGAAGATACCCAGTAATGTTATAGTTCAATAAAATAAAAGTCATAATTTAATAAATTAATTAATTTAATTTTTAGATAGTGTTTATGACTTGTCAGTTTTATGAAACCTCAAAAAACATTTTTCCTTTCAGACAAAATCCTTTTTCAGATATATTTACATGGGCGCAGCTTTTGAGAAGCTGGGAAAATAAACAACACGCACAGCAGGTTATGCCCTTTACATAAATTATTTTTGAAGTAGTTTATGAAAAGTTATGTTTCCAAAACCACAATGTTTTTGCCTACTGTATTTACCAAAAGTTCCAGATTGGGTGTTAATTGCACCATAGTTGTGGTTGTTGTGATGTGGGTTTGAGCCCTAGGGATGTTTGAATAGGAACCCAGCACAATTTCCCAGGCTAAACTAGCAAATATAGATATTTATATTCTTGCAAAAACATGCTTAACTTGAATTGAATGCAAAATGTGTTCAGTAAACATCCCATAAAAATATTATAAAGATAGTCCAGACACAAGATAAAGTAATGCATACTCATGAGAACTTACATTTAAACCAGATGTAGAGGGTGTTAGAAGCAAAAGGGGGGATTGATTGACAGTGGTCTTAGCAGGAATAAGGAAAGAATACATCCATTGTACTATCCATTTACAGCCTTATTAAATTGTGATTCAGCAAATTGAATAGGGCTCTATATAAGCACAGAGCATATTTTTTTACAGAAGTTTTTTAGTTAGTGAACTTCTATCCAAAAGCAAGGTCTTCACTAACTAAAAACTTCTGTAAAAAAATATGCTCTGTGCTTATATAGAGCCCTGTTCAATTTGCTGAATCACAATTTAATAAGGCTGTATGTGTTTACCTAGGCCTTTGAGAAACATATAATAACAGTAGCTGGGGAATACTGTTTGAGTCCAACTAGGAGATAAGCGCAATAGAATATATTATTATTATTATTATTATTATTATTATTATTATTGTTGTTGTTGTTGTTTTTGTTATTATGAAACATGCTTTATTTATACAAGGTCTTAAAGTAACACAGTAAAGGTCTTTTTTATTTAAGAAATGAAAAGTACTCAATTGCAATTTGTAGTTAAAAAGTGAAATGACCTTAAAATTTAGAATATAGACATTTTATGTACAAGTTAAAGAACCACTAACTTTTAATATTTATAGTATGCTAATTTAAAGAACTTGACTTGATAATGTAAAATGTTTTTACACAGTTACAAATTACAGTCTTTAATGTTTAATTATATTTTTAACTTTTCCATTTATAAAGATGGACTTTTGTTTGTAAAAGGATTAAAAATCCAGAAGGGGTGGCATGAACAGTGGAGACATAATATCTGTATTTACTTCTGTTTACAACACAAAACAAACATTGACTCGACAATGGAACTCAGTGGAACCTGTAGCATAACCCTCCCTCTCATGCTACAGGCAGACTAGCAGTGTAAGGTGGAAACACCCGTAATGCAATCAGAATCATCTACATATAATGTTCCTGTCTTGCATATCTGCTAATATGTTATAAACATGCAAAGGTTTTACCAAACTGCAATGGCCCTTTAACTGGAAGATACATCCTCTAATGTAATGGTTTTATCAACAGCAGTTAATTAAAACAAGAGTCATAAAGAAGATGAGTAAGTTTGTGCTTTATTTCTTCAATAAGTGCAATATTTACTGTATGACTTTAAACCTGTCACTGTTCCTTCAATTTATAAACCAGTAACAATGACTGAGTCTTAATCTTAGTATGAATTTAGAAGGAAACATTTCATAAAATAATTGACTACTGAAAACAGTGAAGGCAGTCATAGAAAAGGAACAATGTGATTGCAGTGATAGATAAAAGAAAAAAGCATAGAATGAATGACAGGGAAGGTTAAACACTGAATGAAAGTGAGGAGGGGATGTCTGACTAGGATTATGAAAAGCAGAATATTAAACAAACA
The DNA here is from genome assembly GCA_027410445.1 of Discoglossus pictus. NCBI lineage: Eukaryota > Metazoa > Chordata > Amphibia > Anura > Alytidae > Discoglossus > Discoglossus pictus. The sequence goes on along the minus strand of CM050163.1, from coordinate 60,939,650 downwards.
TGGAATTCATCAAGGCCCTCTATGCCTCCCCAGCTGCTACTCTCTCCTCTGACCTGTGGAGGAGAGGCGGAGCCACCACAGGGAGGAAATGCAGGGGAGGAACCACCAGTGGAAGAGTATGAATCAGGACACCCTGCGGCCCCCACTCGGCCTTGCAGACCCATCAGATCGTCTTCCCTTGCCCCCCAATCAGCCTCCTCCTGAGAGAGGAGGGAAGGAGAGGGAGAGAGAGGGAATGAGAGCATGAGAAGAGGGGAGAGAGAGGAGGGGGGAGTGAGAAAGAGAGAAGGGTATATATATATATATATATATATATATACATATATATATATATATATACAGTAGAATCCCGGTTATCTGGCACCCAGTTTATGTAATAATGCCTTTTTAAAGGCATTTTGAGGGTTTCAAGGGGTTTAAGGGTCGTTTAGACCCTTAAATTCAGAGATTCCCAACTAACTGGCAACTACACTTATCCGTGGGTGCTGGATAATGGGGGGTTTACTGTATATATATATATATATATGTATATATATATCACATATATAGTTGTGAGCATGCGAGTTGTTGCTCCTTGCCAGCAACTGAGGCCCTCGCGAAGGTGTTCCTTGCCAGCACTGAGGCTTTCGCAAAAAAATACGAGAAACGTTACCACCAATTACGACCTTGCAAAAATCGTCCACAACCCGCGCACATGAAAAAATGAAAAACACAATAAATACACACAACACATACATAACAAGCTTACCTACAGGAAGAGGGGGCATCCAGGACCTCAAAAACTGAAGTTACGCCTCAATTTAACTCAAAATAAAAGAGTTTAGACACTGAAAAATTCTCTAAGTGAGAAAAAAAATGGCCGCTGAAAAAAACGAAAACGAGGCTACAGCAGTCTAAAGACGCAAAACACCATCAAACACCTACGGAATTGCCGAAAAAGACATATGAGATTAGAAAAGAAAGACGCAACCCGCGCTACCCCAAACACATTAGAAATACAATAAATACACACAACAAACATATAAAAAGCTTACCCACAGCAAGGTGGTGCACCCAGGACCTCTGCAAGTAAAGTTACACCTCGATTTAAGTACAAATTGCGGAGTTTAAACACCCAGAAATCACCTAAGCGAGAGAAAAAATGGCCGCCGAACAAAACGAAAACGAGGCTACAGGACCCAAAACACGCAAAACACCACAAAACAGCTACGGATATTCCGCCACAGCGGCATACCACACATTAGCCGCCATTTTAGAACAATAACTTATACAATGCGGAAGTACACAGCTACGCTAACGGTTTTGTCTCGCGCACGCACACTATTACACTGCACACATTCATCACGCTTACACAGCAGCTCCACACCACTAATGCTGCAGCAACATCAAAACAGATTGCCAGCTCTTCAACAGAATCCTTCCTGCATATATTACTTCAAAATAGGTAAAGTATATTACTTTATTATTCTATTAGTTATTTTATTATTATACACCAAACAGCATTAGGTCACTTACGATTTGATTGCCATAATTTTTTGACGGGCAATTCGCTAGTATATATTTTAGTTAATTGCCCATCATAAGTGATGGGATAATATTTGATGTGTCTCTTCCCCCTCCCCTGTGTCTCTTCCCCCTCTCCCTTCCCCGTGTCTCTTTGCACTGTGTCTTTCCCCCCCTCTCCCTCACCTGTGTCTCTTCCCTCCCCCTCCCCTGTGTCTCTTCCCCATTCCCTCCCCTGTGTCTCTTCCCCATCGACCTCCCTTGTGTCTCTTTCCCTTCATCTCCCCCTCCCTGCCCTGTGTCTCTTTCCCCCTCTCCCTCCCCTCTGTCTCTCCCTCCTCTCCCTCCCCTGTATCTTTCCCCCTTCCGTGTGTCTCTTCCAACCCATCTCCCTCCCCTGTGTCTCTTCCCCCCTCTCCTTCCACTCTGTCTCTTACCCCTCTCGCCTGTGTCTCACCCCCCTCTGCCTCCCCTGTGTCTCTTCCCCCGTGTCTCTTTCCCCCCTCTCCCTCCCCTGTGTCTCTTTCCCCCCCTCTCCCTGCATCTCTTTTCCCCCTCCTCTCCCCACCCCTCTCCCACCAGTATGCAATCTCGCTTTCTCTCTCCTTCCCTCCTTTGTCGTCTCCCTCTTCTCCCCTCTCCTCTCACCTTCCTTCTCCCCTACGACCCTTGCAATGATCACCGAGTTGCGCAACTTATCGGCGCCAGTTTGCAGGCCTTGCAATGAGCGCCTTCACTGCACATTGTAAGACTCGCCATGCAGCAAAAGTTCTAGCTATGCCACTGATCGTAGTACTCCTTCCCGCAGGTTCCCTGGTGGTCCAGTGATTGGGATTTGGTGCTTTCACCACTGCAATCTGGGTTTGATGAAAGTTAGGGAACCAAGAGGTCACACCACACTGAAGCCAAGCAGGGTTGGACCTATTCAGTAATTAGATGGGAGACCATCTTGGAATACCAGGAGCTGTATGCTGGGGCCCACTGGAGAAGGAACTGGCAACCCACTCCAGCATCTCTGCCATGAAAGCCAAGTGGATCAGCATGACCATGGACATAAAGATGTGCCTGGTGTGTTACGGTCCATGAGGTCACTGAAGACGCAACAACAACAACAACTCCTTCCCCTGTGCAAGTAGCAAAATTAACAAGCACCCTGCACATGTTAATAAACTATCATTGCTGCATCCCAAAAAACCTACATGTATTATTCCTTTTGGTCCTTATTATCTTAAATTTAAAAAAACTAATGCATTTGTTAATGCAATAAAGACAAATATGACAGTTAGAGGGAGCTTGTTATTTTTGGACCTGAAGGAATGAGCATCAGTCCAATTGATGCTGAGCAGGAGTCTCTGCACTGCAAATGTTTAAGTGCTATAAAAGCTATCATGGCAGCATTTCTAAACAACTATTGTATACTGCAAATAAAAACATTATTATATGTTTTCTATTTGTTTCTAACTGTTCTCCATGATGATGCAGAGCAGTTTAATATGATAAAAACAATCCCTGTTGACCTATGAAGATAGAGCAGGCTGGAAAAATAGTTTTTTTTTCATGAAAAGCTAAACATCATGTTTAATAAGCAAATAACAGATGACACCAAGCATGAATGTTTTGAATATGTTGTTTATCTCTCCAAATGGCATGTCTTTTGTAAATAACACTGAATGTTACGGAGAGCTCTGAGGTTGTGCAGATGTTTCAGAGTTAAACATAAATAAAAATTGAAGAGTCCCAGCACCTTACTTTCATATTTTTATTTTAAAACTGAATATCTGCCATCTGTACATCTGCGTTGAGAACTAGAAAGCAATCAATTGATATGTTAAAACAGGTGGTGTTTCTCAAAGATTAAGGAGTGAAATTGTAATATATAGTCTTTTTTTCCCTTTCCCGAACTTTCATTTCTTCTTAAGCATGCTAGCAGTTGAATCGCTATTATAACTGGAAAATATCACATAGATGAACTGCATACAATAATAGTTATCAACTGTAAAAAAAACATAAATCTCCCTCATTAAATAAGATTGCAAAATTTGTTGTGTACTTTCCATACTCATCTTCCCACAATAAAAAACTCCTGTGCATGGTCATCAAATCATCTTAATTTTTTTGCCATAAATCTTACATTTCAGACATATTTTATTCCCTTTATATTGTGTTTGCAAGTGTTCAATCTTGGAAGGTGCTTTGGGAAAAAACACCAACTACCCAAACAGGGCCCTTCATTTTGCCATTCTTTTTTTTCTTACTAGTAACTTGCCCCTCAAGATTGACGGGATACTATTAAATGTGTCTATCCCCCACCTCTCCCTTCCCTGTGTCTCTTCCCTCCCCCTCTCCCTCCCCGGTGTCTCTTTTACCCTTTCCCCATCTGTCTCTTTTCTCCCCCTCTCCCATATCTCTCTCCCCTCTTCTTCCCCTGTGTCTCTCCTCCTTCCTCCTCTGTGTCTCCCCCTACTGTCTCCCCTGTATCTCTTCCCCCCTCCCCAGTGTTTCTTTTCCCCATGTCTCTTTCCCCCCTCTCCCATGTGTCTCCCGTCCCGTGTTTCCCCCCTCTCCTGTGTCTCTTACCCTCCTCCTCCCTCCCCTGTGTCTCTCCCCCTCCCCGTGTCTCTTTTCCCTATGTCTCCTCCCCCACCCCTGTGTCTCTCCCAACATTAACCATCCCCATTAACCCTCCTAACGGCGCACAGTACGCGGCTTTCTTAAATGGACATGGACTGCCTTTGAGAACAAAATTATATCGACATTAAATTAAATTAAATACTATGGCCCTCATTCAATTGCAATTTGGCCAATTGAATAGGGGTCTAAATAAGCACATAACATCTTTTTTTTAAAGAAGTTTTTAGTTAGTGAAGATCTTGCTTTTGGATAGAAGTTCACTAACTAAAAACTTCTTTAAAAAAAAGATGCTATTTGCTTATTTAGAACCCTATTCAATTGGCCAAATCGCAATTGAATGAGGGCCTATCTCTGCTGATCAGTAGAATAGGTTTTGTGTTCCAGCAATGCAGACCAACCAGTCACATGTTGGTTAAGCAGTCCACAAAGAGACACTGGTAGATAGTGAAGAATAATATATGGCTTTACTTACTTGGATAAAACAAAAAAACATATGTACATCAGGTTATAAACATAACCAGTACTTGCAGCATCAAGCAGTACTCTATAACTGCCAATTCTCTAAAAGACATAGAAATTGCATGACCCTTCCCAACTATCATTTAACCCCTTATTGACTGGACACAATTACACATTCAGTAAACATAACATTAACATTACATAATGTGTAATACATGCGGTTGTATTTCCCAACATTATGTTCCAGCAATGCAGACCAACCAGCCATACTCTGCTAGAAGTGTTTTGTTCCATGGTGTAGGGAGTAGAAAGTAAGGGTCTTGTGGCACCACAAAATGATAGCATGTAGTTGGCTTGTGTCAGAGTTGCCACTAGCATAGGTATTATAAGCCTACTTGCATTTTTTAATGGATGTTTTTGTAAGTTTTGTTTGACATACATGAGGCATATACCTCAGTGTATCAGGTTTGCCAACTCTTCTGTAACTATTTCTGCTATCAGGACTATTAGCATGCCGTATGTCCACAGTCTCCACAGCACCGTAAGCATGGGCCTCGTGTACAACTATCCCTACTGCCAGGACTATTAACATTTAGCTATATGGTTATACTTTTATATATGGAGGTGCTGTGAACTACACCTATCAGCTGCAGCTTATTAGACCTATTTAAGCAGGTCAGTCCTTTCTTTAATATACATGGGTTCAGTACTGTCTGGTAACTTCTCCCTGAGCTGCTTCCTATTTATCCGTCTGATGCACTCTTGGAGAGATCCACAGACTGAGAGGGATTCCTCCTCAGATTTGGGCTTGAAATTTGCAACAGTTACAGAGTGATTCAATTGAACAAGCCCACAACTACCGGGCCGAAAGCCTAAACCGTAAACCATTCACCCGTAAGTAGCATTTCGGGGCCTGATCATGATAAATTAGGCAAGCCTGCAACTACTGATTTAGAAACAGCCAATAGTAAATGAGACCATCATCATGGCGTCAATAAAACATGGAGGTTAAACATCAATCAATTAGCGTTTAGAGGTCCGATATGCGATCAGACTACCAATACGAAAATCCGTGTACAAAAAAATACAAATGAATAACGATATTGTTCTAGTGCATGTAGGTGGCCTATATTGATTCCCGAGATTGATATGACACAGAAATTAAACATAAAAAATATATAATTTTTGATTGTAGATTTATGAGCTTGAGACTTTTGTACAATTAATTCTATTCTATTCTATTCATTCATCACTTTCCCCGTCTTTTAAAGTGAAGTATTGATTTTTTATTTGCATTTAGAGTGCTACAAACGGGTGTTTAACCCCCTTGCGATTCCTATCTGGTACCTGTAGGATTTTCTTCTACATTTGCCATCTACGGGTGAGAGAAATTGTAGCATAGTGATTTGCGATTGTAACATTTACGGACTTGAAAGATCAAAGACTTAGTCGGGTTGGCGTTACGATTTTGAGAACCTCAGGGATTTTCAGCCTGTAACCCGCAAATCATTTGCGTCTAGATGCCAATTGTATAGCAAATTACTTTACTGGTTCCATTACTACAATTTTCTCAATTAAGTAAGGTCCTAAGAGTCTTAAAGTGACTCATAAAATGTATATGGTACCAACAAACTTTCATAAAATATCCAGAAATCAGTCAGATTACTTTTAAAAATGTGTACAAGAAAGGTCATATTTCGTGGAATTGTGCAATAGTTACTAAAGCATGTCAGAAAAGAGAAAATATTTAATGATATGTATAGTAGACAAATAATACTCACACCACAAATTTAGGAGTGTTTGCTAGAGAATTAAATTTATAAGTGAAAAACTATTAGAAACAATATTTAGTGTTGTAAAATTACATAATGCATCTAGATCAGGGGTGGGCAAGTTCGGTCCTGGAGGGCCACACACATGTCTGGATTTGAAGATATCCTTTCATGCTCAGGTGAGTCAATCAGAATGACTGAAGAAGTGATTGACTCACCTGTGTGCAGCTGGGATATCATCAAATCCAGGACCGAACTTGCCCACCCCTGAACTAGATGGAAAATTTTAGACCTCTCCTGGCTCATTATCAGAGGGGAAAATAGATGAAACGGCCTACTTGGATAGACTAATATACTAATTAGAAAACAAGAAATAGGCCTCTTGGATAAATACAATTATCCAATAATAAATAATGAGAGCTTTTGAAAAATTAAGAGCATATCACATATTATAATTGTCAAACTGCGATTTGTTGTCACGCTTGCAAGCCTCGCGATGCGAGCAGTTGTGGTATTGAAGTACGCGGGACTTAGCCTCCAAGCAGTTAGGAACATCGGGATTGCCTTAGGCTGCAAGCAGTGGAGGAACGCAGGGAAAAAAAATTACGAGGTCGGAAAAATATAAGTTACAGCGCAATTCGAAAAACACAAAAAACACAAAAAACACAAAAAAGAAAAAAAAACACACACAGCACTGGGGGTGGGCGTTGGCCGGGACATATGGGGGTAAGGTTGCACGCAAATTTAAGCTGAATTTGTCGAGTTTCAGTAATTAAAAATTGCCTAAACAAGAAAAAAAATGTCGGCATAAAAAAGGAAAATGAGGCTACACAACCAAGAACTGCGCAAAACACCGCCAGGAATGTACAACTTTTACCCAGGAACGTACAAGGACAGAAAATGCTTGCGAGACGTGTAAACCATAGACAATCAACTCCATTTTACAACACTAACTTGCAACTAATAACATTACAAATCTAAAATGGTGCTTCTCCCCGACTAAACAAATGGTTTTGCCTCGCCCACGCAGCCTATTTATACTGCACACTTGGCACATTGCTGACACTCTCTCCTCAGGTCATCAACAGTCCACATGTACATTGTATGCTGCAGGAAAATCAAAAGAGATTGTTGGCTCTTCAGGATATTGATTGCTGGATATATTAATTAGACATTAGACATTCGCACTTCCTAATACATTTATTAATTCCTAATTAATTATTAACTTACATTAATTTAATAATTATTTATTAGTAATGCAAAATAGAAATGTATACTTTCCACTGTAGTATTTTTTTTTTTCATTTTACACTGCATTTATATATCTGGATTACTGCTGCCAGCGATAGGACTCTCAAAGCAGTTACATATTTAAATCACTTTATTATGCTCTGAGACCTGTTTTTTTCCCCCTAATTTACACTGCACTAAAAAAATTGTATATTTAACACTGTACTTATATATCTGTCTTTGCGATGAGCGCCGAAGATAATCATAGCAAAGCACGAAACTTGAAGTACACAAGGGGAGAGGCTCGCAATGAGCGCTGAAGGTGCTCAGAGGAGCAAAAGTACACAAGGGGAGAGTCTCTCAATGAGCACCGTGCTCAGAGGAGCAAAAGTACACGAGGGGAGAAGCTCGCAATGAGCTACGACGGTACTCAGAGGAGCAAAAGCCTTACATTCTGTGGCAAACAACATTGCCATGGCTTCAAATTGTATTGCCGTCATTTTTGACGGGCAAGTTGTTAGTTAGTATATAAGATGTAATTGGAAGGGTTTACAGTCATTATTGATCACAACTCCTGTGCTGGTTGCATCAGGTGGCGGGGGACAAAAGCCACTGCTTTGATGGAGCCTTGAGTTACAAACTTTCACATTCTCAATTACTCCCCACCTTCCAGAATCCGCCACCGGCATAGACTTCCCAAGGGAGAGGTCGAGGAGGCCTCCATCTTCTACAGTTTGTTTATATTGTATTTCTCATTGTTCTTATCCCCTGTACAGCACTACAGAATATATTGGCACGTTACAAATACAAAGATAATAATAATGATAATAATTCTCTGTCCAATATTGTCAATGTAAAGTCCCCCACAAAGCAGATAGGCTATCTCTGCAGGAGGACAATACTTAACCGTCCCCCTTGACTTCCCCCTTGGGAAGTCTCTGCCGGTAGTGGATTCTGGAAGGGGGGAGTAATTGTCCAGATAATCATCTTATTACTGGACTGTACCCAACACTCTTCTCCAAAAGGAGCATCGTATTCTTGTCTTGGAATACTCACTGGTTCGGGAGGGGGGTGCTGGGATTAATCGGACACTATGTCTGTATTACCCAGGTTGTAAGCACATAAACAATGATTATTTTCACATAAAAGGAACAGCTGTATTACTGGACTATAGATGGGCTGGCGTCTTGGTGTCTACAAGCCCCATGTGCTATAGAGAGAACCCTTTCCAAGTGGCAAGTTCAAACTTTCCAGGCCTACAGACGAGACTCACAATGGTCCTGTCCAGCAACTCGGACTGACCCTGCTGCCACCCAGCTGGGAAGTATGATTATTTTTCTGTATGAGTTGAGTTGTTTAATGGTTATCTGTTGGAAAATGTTTGAGTATCCCAATTGTTCTTTGTTAAAAATGTGAGCTAATTTCAATAAAGTTGTTCTCATTTGGAGAAGTACAAAACGTTAGAGCTGTAGTTATTCCTATAAGAAATATGAGGGGACGCTTTTCCTACTATTATAAAGTGCCCATTTCTAAACCTTACGAGAGACATCACAGCCTAACCGGCAGTATTTCTTAGTGTGGCCAGTGCCACTGCCTGGGTGCTGCTATTAGTTAATAACCTCACTGCATAGCCCAGTCAAAGGGGTACATTGTTAATAAGACAGACTCTATTGCCAGCTCTATTTAAATATTACTGATTCATCCAAATTACAATTGTTCCTTTTTCGCTATTGGCTTTGGAAACTAGTACATAACTTTTTTTGGTTCTCTTACTCTATATGGCCATGGGAGGTATGAGAAAATATTGTACAAAGAGTATTATGATTCAGATAGCTTTACAGTATACATAAGAAGGGGCATAAACAGTAAATATTTTGTTTTTATTCAGATCGAAATAAGTCTATCCTGAGTAGAGTACCCTACAAATTTAGGCTCCTAAAATGTTACGTCCGGCTCTGAAATATTTTATATAAGTTTAATGTATCTCTATAAATTCACTCCCTTGTTGGCTACCAACCATTCTGCATTTTAATATCATTGTCTGCTCTTGATCTTAAAAATAAAGTATGAATTATCGAGTGACACTTTAATTCACTTATATAAAAAGGTAGAAGAGTTATACCAAGTGGTTGTTATTTTACCATTGACCTCTATATTTCTATGTTTAGACCATTATACATAGATTGCTGCTAAATTTTGACCAATTTCTTACAGGTTATGGCATGTCATTTCTGAAAATATGTATTGCCAATGCTGTTTTGACTGAAAACATTTACCTAGTGTGTCTTTTGCCGTTAATTTGTCAATCTCCTTTTAAAATGTTTTGACACCTTGACATTTTACTTTAAGAGGTAAAGAAACAGAAAGTATTTTACTTAGCAAAGTGCCATTGTACATATAATATAATCAGTCAAGCAATTAGTCAGGCCACATATTAGACTGCTGCATTATAAAAATAGTTTTCTTTATATATAAAATTATTTCATTGACATAAGCATGCTTTGTATATGTATACATACATATACACACACGCAGAGATATCACATATATAGTTGTGAGCGTACGAGTTGTTGCTAGCGCAGCGAGCCAAGGCCCTCGTGAAGCGAGGGCACTGGGCGAGGGTCTCAGTTGCTGGCATGGAGCGCCGAAGGCGCTCCATGCCAGCAACTGCGACCCTCGCAAAGTTCACGTCGCAACCCAAAGAGCACGACACACACATTTCGACACTCGCAAACAACATACGACACACGTTCACACACATTGCGGCCTCGCAACACTCGGACGCAACTCGCGAACATTACAAAATTTAAAACACAATACATAAACACAGCACATACATAAAAACCTTACCTACACCAAGAGGGAGCACCCAGGACCTCAACAATGCAACTTAGACCTTCATTTTACTCGAAATAAAAGAGTTTAGAGACTAAAAAAAACTGTAAGCGAGAGAAAGAATGGCCGCCGAACAAAACGAAAACGAGGCTACAGCACTCTAAACTCGCAAAACACCACAAGAAACTCGCAAAACGCCACAAACGACCTACGGATATTCATACCACACATTGCACACATTCATCATGCTTACACAGCAGCTCCACACCACTAATGCTCCAGCAACATCAAAACAGATTGCCAGCTCTTCAACACAATGCTTCAAAATAGGTAAAGTATATTCATTTAGTAATGTATTATATATTTCGTTATTATATACCAAACAGCATTAGCTACCTTACAATTTCATTGCCATCATTTTTTGACGGGCAATTCGCTAGTATATATATATTGACGGGAGTCAAGCTGATAACATGTTTATCAAAACAGTGTATAATATCCATTTAACATAATAAAATAGTAATAGAATAGTGCAAATACTCAAATCTAGCAAGAAACTGAAGGTGTCAAACTAAATAATATGCTATATAAAATATTTCCCTATTGGTGCATAACGCCTACAATGAATCAACAGTAAAAATCAATAAAGGGGAAAGGAGTACTAACATAAACCTTTATTAAACAAATCTAAGCCTCCTATAAAATAGAGTGAACCAACTAGTATACCAGGAAGAGATTCTCAACAAAAAGGGAAAGCAAGAAGAGGAGGCCTATGACCTCATAGGGTCCTCCTTACATAGGGGCTCTAACAGAGATGATCCTAATAAACTAGATCTCTATAATAGATAGGTAAGAAAAAGAGCACCTCAATACCTATTGGGTATAAAAATATACACACAAAAACAAAATAGGTCACTCTAATCATAAAAACAACATCATAAAGATATATCATACAGGCTCATCATCCAAACCTATGATTACTATCACGGACACACTTATAGGCTGTAACAAACAAAGGAGACCAAATAGTCATAAACCCCCATGCCCAAATTAGGGAACCTCTAAATTGGTTATTATCTTATACAAAAAAGAATGTGGATAATATGGGCAAAAAAAATGCCTAGCCTGACCGCTGTATCGCCACAGGTTAGGATAGCTCAGATAGTTCAGTATAGCTAAAGCCTTTGACAAAGCCACACCTGTGGCGAAATGGCAGTAAGTCTAGGCATTTTTTGGCTCACATTGTCCACATCTTTTTTTGTATAAGCTAGTAACCACTTGTGAGCTTCCCTAATTTGGGCATGGGGTGTTTATGTCTATAATGATTTGTTCTCCAATGATTTAAACGTATTGGAGTTAACTCTGAAGTTATGAGGTGCCCTTTTTCTCTCTTTCTATTAGTACTATTTTATACCATACACGGTCTATACACACACTGAAGTAAGAATCTATGTTTTTTGCATGTATTTGAGCTGAGATCACAGAGTACTGCTGTAGAAATCCTCTCTTATATAGTAAGTACAGGTATATCAGTGAAATGGGAAAGAAATATGGGTATTACAAACTCTCCCTCTTTCTACCCTTGTTAAATTTTTGTTTCCAACATTGCAAGTTTGATTTAACTGTTGGTTATGGTGCAAAAAGGGAGATATCGGAGTAGTTAATTTGATTGACCCAGTAAGAAATCTCTCCAAATCGTTTCAGACTTTAAAAACAGAATTTGACTTGCTTAATAACCATTTGTTGCTGTATTTACAGGCTAGACACTATATACCGTGTTCTCCCACACCTAGAAAACCAATTTATGCAAAGAATAGTTATATATGAAAACAACATGATGAAAATCAATTTTCGAAGAGCATAAAAGCATTGTCTATCCACATATTTAATGAGATTACATTAAAAACCCTTTAATTGAATACAGGTATACCCTGCTTAACACTTAGCACTCTTTTTCTTGTAATTCCCAGCTTAGAGCTTAACCCCGCCATATCCCCTTTTAACATTGTCCCCTGTTGTAATGCAGTTTTTCCTTGCCAGATGCCACTTAATGCTCCAAACCATCTGCCATTTAAAGTGGACTGGTCAGTTACTGCTGCTTTTTTAGATTTGAGTTAAAAAAAAAAATGTGTTGTTATGTTCACAGTTTCTTGAGAGTTCATTTAAAGCCGAAAATGTTCTAATTTCAATTGCTTTTGTGTATTTATTTTCCATGAGTTCCCCTATCCCTCTCTACTCTATGTTAAAATGACAATGTTAAGCCCTTTTGCCTTTATATGTATCTCCAGCAACAGGAAACTGTGATATTGTTCCAAAATACAAAATTAGTGACTTACATACAAAATACTTTGGATATTTGACCTATAGGGAAGACTTAAGAATCACACTAGAAATTTACTCTACACACTGCCAACTAAACACATCAAACACTCCTCTGTTAGAATATATGATAAACATAACAATTAAATGTTTATTGACTTTGTGATTAAAAGACCAATACCCCTTCATTTAGTCGTTGGAAAAAACGAATTCTACATTTTATGTCATTTGAATGGGTGCTAGCAATAGTAGATAATGAGATTCTGGGTGAACAATTTTATGAAACTTGGATGCTTTTTATAAACCTACTGGCATTGGCTATAAATGGCCAATTAATTGTTTCTAATACACTGAGTGCGAGATATCTAAGGCAAAGTAAGCTTATCAAGCACGCTACATGAAGTTAGTATAAAAGAACATGCACGACTTATGAAAAGCGAGGATCACAATTGGGAACAGTTATTGTTTATTAATTTATTTACTTATTTATTTTACCTTTTTTCATTTGCTTAAGTTGTTTTGCATTTTCAGGTTTGTTCTCTTTCAGTCTATACTTACAGTACAGACATTGGCAGAAGTAATATAATGTGTAGATTTCTATAATAAATTGTAACAGAGGTTTGTTGGCTTTTGTGTAGCCAGTGGCTGAGAACAAACAAGGACATCCTGAAAGAAACAAGAAAATCTGTGCCACTTAATAATAGACTGTGTTTCTTTCAATAGTGATGGGAGCAGGCACAAAATATTACCTACACAGACCGGCAAAAACGAAAACCAAACTTTTGCTGGGTGGACAGTTTGGGTGGATTAACAAACAGGGCTTCTTAAAAAAACTATTCCTAATTACTGATCAAATGTCATGGCCACTATTTTTGCTTCAGTTTTGTATTTAGCATATTTTATATAAATACATTCTGACTCTTAAGTTTATTTACAATCAATTACTCTGTATATATTCCATACACCTGTTCTTTTGCATTATAAGATTTGTCATCTTCTAACACCTCCACTGGAATAAAAATATAATTTACAAACTGTTTTTCTTCCCTCTGCAGCTCATAAAGACAGTGCACTTCTATGTACAAGGGTTGCACGGTTTCATAGCAACCAATTAGTGGCAACATTCTACAACAAATAGCTTGAGAGTGGTCACTGACAGGCTAATTTGAAACTCTGCAATTCACAGTCTGTGTATCCATGAGCGGCTTGAGGTTCAGACAGGAGGTCGAAACAAGTAAAAATGGTATAATTTTAGGCAGAAAAACAGCTTTTAAGCGCTTCTAAATAAAATAAAGTATATAAAAGTAAATAGATACATAGGGCCTCATTCTATTATCAGCCGTAAATCGACCGTAAGGCTGCGATTCCTTGCGGGGGTTCTGTTAACTCGCGATTCTATTATACGGCCCTGCAAGGATCTAAGCTGTGAAATCTAAAAACTCAAAAATAAATTCAAGCCTGCACTGTGCAGCTCTGTAAATGCTAGGGATCATATTGGGGGACATGAGGATTAAAAGTAACCCACTCTCAAGCTTGCACATCAGCCCAAACCCGAGTTCAAATTAACTGTTTATTTTCCGGCTGCGGCGTGGGCGGGTCTGAGGTGCTCCAAGCCCTATGGACTTTTTACATGTATATTTTACGTATATTAAAAAATATATATTTTACGGATTTGAGTATAGGGTAATTATGTGCTATTTTTGCTAACACCGAATATCACTTTATAGACTCCGCAAAGTGCAGGATGGCTTTATTTGAGCTATTTTATGTGCTTAATTGGTGCTAGCGGGACCTGTTTGCTGCAAGTAAGCTGCGGCTCGCTTTTAGCCTTGCAGACAGGGTTCCCGGAGCAATTGAATAGCAACCAGGCTTTTCTTACGTCCGATTTCCTTGTGGTCGTTTTAGATCAAAGGCTTTCCTCTGGCGCGAGCGGCCGCAAGAGATAGCAAGGCACCGGCCGCAAGCCTGCCGGAATCCCCGGCCAGAGGGGAATAGAATAGCCGGAAAGCTTGCGGCCGGTCCTTGCGGCCCCGCAGCGGCTGCGGCCGCTAATAGAATGAGGCCCATAGTATTTCTAGTAAAATCTAGAAGACTTCCATGTCCTTTAATATATGTCACTAGCGACCTGCCCATCAAAAATTACGGCAATAAAATTTGAAGCCATGGCTCACAATGATCGCCACATCACGTTGCTCACAATGAGCGCCTTTGGCTCTCATTGCGAGACACACCTTGCTAGCCATTGGCGCTCATTGCAAGCCTCTCCCCCTGTGTTACTACCTTGGAGTTAATTGTCACTGGCTTTGATGAAGTGTTACTGGCTTGAGTTAAATGTTACTGCCTTGTAATAAGTGTTACTGTTTTGTGTTAAGTCTTAGTGCTTAGGGCTGGTATTTACATCCTTTGGCCTCGTTTTCGATTTGTTTAATTTCTTTTGGCCGCCATTTTCTTTTCTCGCTTCTGCGGTTTTCAATCGAAAAAAAAGCCAAAATATACCTCAATTTAACTTGCAACCTCACTCACAGACTCCCTGGCACTCCCCCTGAGCTGTGTGCGAGTGTGTAAGTAAATTTGAGACATATTTGTGTGTTTTTGCAGGCCGTTAAATTCGTATTTTTGGGGGCCGTAATTTCTCGGCTGTCGCTAAGTCCCAAGTCATATGGGCCATAATTTCACGGGCGTCGCTAAGTTGCGGTGAGCGTCTTCTGCGCTCTTTTTTCCTAAGTCCTGCGTGTCTCGGGATGAGCGCTTGTGGCGCTCATCTCTACCAGCGCAATGAGAGCCTTTGGCGTAGGGATGAACGCCTACAGCATGTATTAAGAAGGGTATAGAAGCAATGGAAGCAGATACAATTCTGCCACTATACAAATCCCTAGTACGCCCTCATTTGGAATATGGAGTACAATTTTGGGCACCACTACATAAAAAGGACATTTTAGAGCTGGAAAAGTAGAGAGAAGGGCTACAAAACTAATAAGGGGAATGGAGGGGCTAAGTTATGAAAAAAGACTAACCAAATTAAACTTATTTTTGCAAGAAAAAAGACGTCTAAGAGGGGATATGATTACCTAATATAAATATATCCAGGGACAAAATAAGGCTTTGTCAAGTGAACTTTTTGTGGCTTTGCCAAGAGGTTTTCAACTGACAAGAAGACATCCTTTGAGGTTAGAAGTAAACAGATTCCACCTTAAAGTAAGAAAACGGTTCTTCAAAGTAAGGGTGGTTAAACTGTGGAATTCTCTACCAGAGGAGGCGGTGACACTTTTTGATACTTAACTTTAAAAAGGGATTGGATACATATTTTTGAGTAAACAGAGCATTCAGGGTAATCCTGGATAGAGAGGGAGTATTGATCCAGGGAGGAGTCCGAGTATCTGGGGCCAGGAAGGAATGTAATTTTTTCTCCCCTTTTGAGACAATTGGCAATGTTTCAATGTTTATTTTTTTCTGTTTGCCTTCCTCTGGATCAATTAACAATTAATCCGCACATTGCAGATCAGAGGAGATCTAAAAAGGTTGAACTTGATGGACTAAAGTCTTTTTTCAACCTTAATTGTAACTATTTAAATAAGCTTTATTACCCAAGACAGGTAGTAAGTTTCCATTTTGCAGATTTGAGGAAGGTTTATACAGAGTCATAGGTGAGCTTCTTTGTGTATTAATACTTTACATATACAAGAGTACACAGCCATTAGAAGTTACTGTAGTTTTGTAATACCCCTTAACTATTACCAACTGTTTGTATGAAAATAAGTAATGTTGGTACTATTGGATCCTAGTCAATAACTCTTCCTGTGTCTGTAAATATTTCATTTAGTAAGAAATGGAGTTCTATTATCTTTTTTTATTATCTTCTTCTGCAAATGTATAGGTGTAGGTAAATCTCAATCTCATCTTGAAGAAGAATGTAGGGTACTGTTTTTACTAAGTAAGTTGAGTAAACTGATAAAATATATGAGGTTCTCTGGTGCTTGGATGTCAAGAAATGATCACATATTATAATTGTCCAACTACGATTCGTCGTCACGCTGTTTGCGTAGTGCGTACGACTTAGCGATGAGCGCCGCAGGCGCTCCTTGCCGGCGAGCCTCGACTAGAGAGGCGAGCCGTTAAATTGTAGCACTTAGGCAATGAGAGGCAATGAGCGACGAAGGCGCTCATTGCTGGCGAACCTCGCGTAGCGAGGCGAGCCGTTGAACGCGTAACAAACACCCACACGCACTAAAAATACGACTATAACGGCCGACCCACAAGCAACTAAAAACAGTGAAAACACACCAAATACTCACACAAACTACATAAAAAGCTTACCCATAGCAAGGAGGGGCACCCAGGACCTCTGAAAGTGAAGTTACACCTCCATTTAAGTCCAAATTCCGGAGTTCAGACACAGGAAAATCCCCTAAGCGAGAGAAAAAATGGCCGCCGAAAAAAAAAAGAAAACGAGGCTCACAGCCGAGCCACGTACAAATTACCCAAGAAGGGATCCGAGATAAGCTCGGAAACCCGCATTAACCCCACGGGATCCGAGATAAGTTCAGAGCCCTGCATTAACCCCACATTAACCATCGCAGTGGGGGTCCCGATTCCCCGCTGCAATCAAAATTAAAAATTCCTGCGAGGACCCGTTGTAAAAGAAAAAAAATATACACTGTCACCCTGTCAATCATGGGGGTCAATACAGACCCCCATAAACCCCTCAATAATTCTGTCACTCATGGGGGTCAATATAGACCCCCATAAGCCCTTCATTAAGCCTGTCACTCATGGGGGTCAATACAGACCCCCATAAGCACTTCATTAACCCCCTCACTCATGGGGGTCCATACAGACCCTCATAAGCCTCTATTTAACCCCATCAGTCCCATAAGGGTATATTAACACCATTATGGACCTGTTACAACACTACATTAACCACATAAGTGCCATGATGGTCCTCAAGGACCATCATGACACTAAGTATAAACACTACACTGCACTATACCCCCCCAATAAAACATTAAATATCAACTAAACACCCTCTACACTAACCTATTATCACCTACACTACCTACCCCCTAATAACTCACAAACAAATAAACTACATCACAAAAAATAAAAAAAGGAACATTACAGAAAATAAAAAAAACATTACAACCCCCCCCCCACTACAGAAAAAAACAAAATTACACACCTGAAAAGGAAATACATATAATACAAATACATACAATACAAATACATACAATACAAATACAATACAAATACATACAATACAATTAACCCCTATCTAATATACATCACACAATCTATCTAAATAAATACCATAATCTAATATACATCCTATCTATATAATAATACATCCCCAATCTATCTAAATAAATAACACAATCTAATATACAATACATTCTATGCTATCTATATAAAACACATACCCCTAGCTAACATACAGTAAATGCTATCTATATATAAAGTAATCTAATTCTAAGCTAAAATAAAATAATTAAGACCACCTTTGCAGATGTCCATTGAGATCAGCCCCCTACGAAAAAAAAAAAAAAAAAACTTAGTCCACACATTCACAGTACATAAAGAAACATTCTATACATTCTAAATATTCTATTCACCTTTCCTGCATGTCCCGTCCTTATTCTTTTAATCCTTCTTCGGAGAGGCACCTGTTAAAAAAAGCATAACATTAATACACATACATAAAATTTAAATAAACATAATCTACATTCTACTTACCTCCCCGCGATGTCTCCGGCCTCCTCCGGATCCTATTCTGCCCGCCCTGTAAAAAAAAAAAAAAAAAATACTTACATCCGCACTCACGGACATCCCCGACGCTAATGAGGCTCCCAGAGACTTTTCCGGAAGAAAATAAGCAATGGCGCCTTCTGATTGGTTGAAAACGCTGTCTATCAAATTCACCCAATCAGGGGGCGCCAATGTGTGAACCAATCAGAAAGGGATACACCCTAAAATCGCACTCTGATTGGATAATGAACCTGTCAATCTTTATTTAAACCAATCACAAGGCGCAGATGCCTTCAGCCAATCACAATGGATTACAACCCCACAGGGTGATTGGTTGGAGCATCTGCGCATTCTGATTGGTTGCCGTGAGAATAGCCAATCACAATGGAATACACCCCCACGTACTAATTGGTGAAGGATTTGCGCATTCTCATTGGCTACTGTTAATATCAATCAATATTACAGCCAATGGGAAGGCACAGATGTTTTCACCAATCAGTACGTGGGGGTATATTCCATTGTGATTGGCTGATGGCAATAAAGCCTTAGGATTGGTTCAAATACAGATTGACATGTATTTTGGGGTGTATACTTTTTTCATGGGTTCACAATTGGGGTCTATTCATTGGCTGAATTTGATAGACAGCCTTTTCACCCAATCAGAAGCCGCCATTGCAAATTTTATTCTGGAACACTCCGTAGGAAGCTCATTAGCGTCTGAGACATCCGCCAGGGTGGATGTGTGTTGCTTGTTTTTTTTTTTTTACGTGCGGTTGCTTCCGGAGAAGAACACCAGGAGGCCGGATACATCGCAGGGAGGTAAGTATAATGTACATTGTGTTTATTTCACTTTGTTTTATGTTTATGTATGTTTACTAATGTAATGTTTTTTTTTAACAGGAGCAGCGCCACAGAAGACGCAAAGATGAAGGATGGAACATGGAGGACGTGACATGCTGGAACGTGACATGCTGGAACGGGACATGCTGGAAAGGTGAGTATAATATTTAGAATATTTAGAATGTTTACAATGTTTAGTTATTTCATGTAAACGTGTTGTATTAATTTTTTAAAACTTTTTTACCGTAGGTTGCTGATCTGAAGAAACATCTCAAAGGTAAGTGGTCTTAATTATTTTATTGTAGCTTAGAATTTGGGTAGCTATATAGAGATAGCATGTACTGTATATTAGATAGATAGGGGGATGTATTATTAGATAGTATTGTATATTAGATAGTGGGATGTATATTACATTATATAGTGGGATGTATATTACATAGTGGGATGTATATTATATAGTGAAATGTATATTAGATAGTGGCATGTATATTAGATAGGGGTGTATGATATTTAATTGTATTGTGTTGTATTTAATTGTATTGTATTGTATTTAATTGTATTGTATTTTATTTAATTGTATTGTGTTTTATTTAATTGTATTGTATGTATTATATGTATGTATTGTATTGTATGTATTATATGTATTTCCTTTTCAGGTGTGCAATTTTAAAAAAAAATTGTAGTGGGGAGGTTTTTTTTTTTTTTTTCTGTAATGTTCATTTTTTTTTTTTTTGTGATTTTAGTTTTTCCTATTTTATGTAATGTAGATTTCTGCTTTTTGATGAATTTAGTTACTTGAGGCACACAGTACACTCACATTGTGTGACAAACAGCATTTCAACACTTTCTTTTATTGACCGTCATTTTTTGACGGGCAAGTTGCTAGTGATATATATAGTTGTGATCAAAAGTTTTCATACCCTTGGTGAATTGGTAATATATGTACCATTTTTAAAGAAAGCATGAGTGAGCAGGCAAAACACATTTCTTTTATTTCTTATGGGATTCATATTCAACTGTAAGTTATAACAGAATAGCACAATCATAAAACAAAACATGGCAACAAACACAAAAATTAAATGACCCTGTTCAAAAGCTTGCATTCCTTTAGTTCTTAATACTGTGTATTGCCCCCTTTATCATCAATGACAGCGGGCAGTCTTTTGTAATTGTTGTCTATGAGGCCCCAAATTCTTGTTTAGCTGCTCATTTGTCTTGCAGTTCATGCAAAGTCTTTGGTTGCCTTGCATGAACGGCACTTTTGAGATCTCCCCAGAGTGGCTCTATGATATTAAGGTCAGGAGACTGTTATGGCCACTCCACAGCCTTCACCTTTTTCTGATGTAACCACTGGAGGGTCAACTTGGCCTTGTGCTTAGGGTCATTGTCATGCTGCAAAGTCCTATGCTTAGCCTTTGAGCAGAGGAATGCAAATTGTCTGCTAGTATTTTCTGATAACATGCTGCATTCATCTTGCCATCCATTTTCACAAGATTCCCTGTGCCTTTAGAGCTCACCCCTTCCCAAAACATCAGTGAGCCACCATCATGCCTCACACTGGGGATGGTATTCTTGTCACTATAGGCCTTGTTGACCCCTCTCCAAACATAGCCCTTATGGTTGTGACCATAAAGCTCTATTTTGGTCTCGTCACTCCAAATTACAGTGTGCCAGAAGCTGTGAGGCATCAAGGTGTTGTCGGGTATATTGTAACCATGCTTTTTTGTGGCATTGGCACAGTAAAGGCTTCTTTCTGGCAATTTAACCATGCAGCTCATTTTTGGTTGTCGTATTGTGCTAATTGAAACAACTACACCGTCTTTTTCCAGAGAAGCCTGTATTTCTCCTGAGGTTACCTGTGGGGTTTTCTTGGTATTCCAAACAATTCTTCTGGCAGTTGTGGCTGAAATCTTTCTTGGTCTACCTGACGTTGGCTTGGTATTAAGATATCTCCGAATTTTCCACTTCTTAATAAGGGATTTAACTGTACTGACTTGCATTTTCAAGGCTTTTGATATCTTTTTATATCCTTTTCCATCTTTATGAAGTTCCATTATCTTGTTACACAAGTCATTGCAAGGCATGCGATGAGCGCCGAAGGTGCTCAGCGGTAGCCTCGCAATAAACGCCGAAGGTCCTCACAGTATAAAATGGTTTCAATTATGTCTCAAACAGCATTCCCATGGCTTCAAATTTAATTGAGCATAATTTTTTGACGGGCAAGTCGCTAGTATATATATATATATACAGTATATACCCAACTTGCCATCTCTATACACTATTAATATCAGTTAGTTATAAGGTGCCAACATGTATTGTATGTGGATGGGATATTTCTTTTACTCCAATTATTAGACCAGAAAGTATTGCAGAATTGTGATATGAAACATCTATGGTGGCAAATGGACTAGCTGTGGTTACAGAAGCAACAGTAGGTGGGTTAGTCCTAAATAGATTAAATGTTAGAGTGTGTTTAAAAATGTCAAGGTTTGTAAAGACTGATTCAGTGTGGATGAGAAAAAAAAACATATGAATGGATGAGACAACCCTATTAGAATAAAAATCTAATATGTATGAGTGAGGAGCAGTGATATACAGTATATGAAGGCTTATTTGAATCTGAGCGCTGACTGACACAGTGACAGCATCGTAGAGTGACCAACAAGAGAGGGAGAGAAGAAAATGCATATTCTTGTTTTAAGATATTGTAACATTTTTTCACCCTCATTCTGATCACAATCTGTTTTATCTATACCAAAGCAATAGATTGAATTAGTTAATTAAAGGAAAAATGTTCTTATTATTAGAAACTGAAATGTATTTGAATGTGATTGTTGTCTGTGTATTACTGAAAGGTTTACATGCAAAATATGCGGAAAGGCTGCTAGCAATTAAAATGTCATGCTAACTTCAAATTCAGTGCTGGTTGCTAGTCTGTAGTGCTGATGATTGTTAATCACTCTGAAAACACATATTTATAACTGGAAAAAGGATTACTGCACTTTTTGCTCAAGGCTCTGTTTCAGGCTATCAAATGCTGTTAATTTGTCTTCACATGCAAAACTCAAACAATGGAAAGAAGAGCTTAGCCTGCCAATCAGAACAAGCTGTGAGTGATCTTGCTTAATTTCATGTACATCTATGTTTATACTATTTATGTAGTATCCCTATACCACTACTTAGTCCAGTTTATACTATTTTATTTTGCTATTTATGCCCAATAAGAAAGTATAGTATGATATTATCTCTTGTCTCACTTATTCACTCTCTCTAGCCTCATTACATACACTGTTTTGAATATAAATATATACTGAACCTGTCACACTGCACCTATATGGGTCCGTGGGAAGGTGTAGTGTGGTAGGTTCAGTGGTACCATTTGAAGCTGATAACTCAAGAGATTATTATAAGTTTTCTTTACTTTATTTACTGAAATCTCAATGCTTAGCTCTCGCTTCTCTACCTGTATATTCCTGTGTACATGATGACCACTTTAGGTTAGGGCTTGTTAAAAAATTAAAAAGGCCCAGGAATCATTAAAAATAGTAAGTAGACTGTCGAGTAAAAGTTTAATAACAATGTATTCCTTTTATTTTATTTTATTGGAAGAACATAACATTATGCAAACAAAACTAGTATAAAAAAAAAAACAAAAAAGCTTTCATTATACAAAATCTTAAATTCTATATCTTTTACTTCCTTTTTTATTTGTCTTTATGAAATATAAGAACTGAACATAAAATACAATTTAATTTGCAACTTATATGCTAATATCCTATAATTTTTTGCAATTGTATAACTCTGTTTGTCCAAGAAGCCCATTTCTTGTCATAATGTAATAACCTGTTTAGTATTTTCAAGTAGGCCGCTTTGTCTACTTTCTCTATGATAATAAGCCAAGAGCATCTTGTTGCAATATGTAATTTTACAATTCTAAATTTTGTTTCTAATAGTTTTCTACATGCAAATTTTAATTCTGTGAGCATCATTCATATAAATCAAATTTGTGGTCTAAGAATTATTTGTCTACTGTACATATCATTAATTTTTTTTTCTATTTTCTGCAATATTTTACTAACTATTGGACAATTCCACAAAATATCTAAATATTACCCTTCCACATCATCTAAAGCAATAATCTAACTGATTTTGTAATACTTTATGTAATTTTATTGGTACCACATACATTCTATAAGTCACTTTAAGAATTGTTTCACTTTCCTAAAACTGTAACATACATACACATGCAGCATGCTCAAGCCCACCTAGAAATATAACTCTGCAGAGAAAGAAGTTGCATCACTTTACAAGTCAAACAGTTGACTGATTCTAGAAGCAGAACAAGGATGTTAATATAGTGGGGCCCATAGTTAAGTCCCTTTATTCTTATGTATACATAGTACATCAATAGTATGACCTGTTTGTGAAGTAAGCTATTTACAGCACTTTAGGATGTTAGCTTAAAGGTAAGTGAGCTGGATTATTAATACATCTGATAGAGGAGAATTTATAGTGTCAGAAAAATATTTTTTGCATGAAAAAATTCCAAAATAAACAGTTAAACTGTTAACCTAAAGTTTGCTGATTTTCTTGCATTTGCAAAGTTTTCTATCAATGTTGACACCCCCAGAAATTCGCAGGGATTATAGCATATTGTATACAATGTTTCTTTTTTGCCTGGGGATTTACAGACATGCTCAGTTAGCACCTGAAGTCTGCCCTACTGTGGGAAGTCACATGATGTAAGACACTTTTTCTTTCCTTTAGTGTAATTTCCTTCCTTACTGAATATGTAAGCTGTGATATATAGTGTAATGCAGTGTTATTTCTTGTGTTCTGTCTGTGAGTATTGTGTAATGCAGTGTTATTTCTTGTGGTCTCTCTGTGAGTACTGTGTAATGCAGTGTTATTTCTTGTGTTCAGTCTGTGAGTATTGTGTAATGCTGTGCTATTTTTTGTGTTCTGTCTGTGAGTATTGTGTAATGTTGTGTTATTTCTTGTGTTCGGTCTGTGAGTATTGTGTAATGTTGTGTTATTTCTTGTGGTCTGTCTGAGTATTGTGTAATGCTGTGTTATAATTTCAAAAGCTGTCTGTGAGACTATTGTATAATTTATATTTTTAGAGTCTGTGACCATCTCAGCATATAAAAAGGTTTGTGATATACAGTACTTTGTCACATCAAATCAAAATATATTGTTTTTGTGTTTAACTTGTCTTGCTTTATCATTGTTTTATCTAAGCATAAGCTTATTTAGAGATGTATGTGTGTTTATTCAGGTCAGACCTAACTACACTGCTTATTAACCCCTTCCCCAACTCTATTTTGCCATCCAGTGTCACAGCTGCTTGCTGATTGGCTGAAAAGCCAACCAGCATGCACATGTCCTGCATAAGGGATATCTCATTAAAAATTAGATATCTTTTATGCAAATCACAGTTGCTGGGGGTGTCTAAATCACCCCTAGCACATTTTTTATTATATTGCAAAAATGGCTAGCATTTTTTCATGCAAAGTTTTTTGCTAGGTGGGTTATGATGCATTCTACAGGATGCATTCATAACGCACCTAACTTACATATACCTTTAAAGCCTGAGTGGGCCTTTCTATTGAGCAAGTGAGTGGGGAGAGATGGATTCTATGTTACTGCAGTATGAGACCAAGTTTTGGTAGCTAACACCTATCTGCTTCCCTGCACATTCTCAGAAGCAGGCAGTCATAAGATAAATGAAAAAACCTGCTCCTGCAGAGAAATCTTCATACTAAAGTATCTGAATTTAGATGCTTAAAAAATTAAACAACTATTTAAGTTAATATATGTGTGTAATGTTAGGCCTCAGGCATTGTATCCCCAAAGAGCATGGCCTGTGAGTATTTAGGCCTAATAAGAACTATTTATATAATGTTTAGTGTTCAGGTTGTGGTTAGGACATGACACAGTTATGCCAAGCGCCTTTAAAAACATACCAAAATATTTAGTAATGCTATAATGTTTGCAATTGTGATTTGATCTGATAGGATGATTCTGGTAATTGTCTAAAGTTTAAATAATGCATTTGCAGTCAAAAGTAGGCCCTGGGATTTAATATTATATCAAGTCCATTCAGAGGTTGTGACACTTGTTGTCTGGAATTTCTCATGACCCAAAGTTACTATTTACTGCTCCATGTGTAATGGCAGCAGAATAACTATTTAGTAACTCTTATCCTGGACTGACCAACTCATATAAACAAGGGCCCTGGATAGTTTATTGCTCCCCCGGGAGAGATCAGAGTATTGATAGAAAATGTATAATCAAAACAAGGGAACTTTGAAGACCCCTCCAAAGACATCTGGAAACCCAGGGGGAAGATGAAACAAGCCTTAATTGCCCAAGAGGTTGATTTTTGAGTTTTTGTTACGTTGTACATGACAGAATAAACGTCAGTCTGCTGTACGCACTACGAAACGTGATTTCACTGCTTCTCCGTAAATGATGACCTGCATTGAATTGCTGGGTACTGGGATGAATATAAGGTCACAACCTGCAGATTGCTTCTATAACCTACAGTAGGAGAATTAAGGGTGAACCGAGCCCCTCTTCTATGGGTCGAAACAGTGGTGTGACATTTTGGTTCCCTGACTGGAATCGAACCCAGGTGGCAGCGATGAAAGAGCGGAATCCTAACAACTGTTAATATACAGACCAAAAAAATATAGTTGATGATGTTTAACTGTAAATATTAGAACAATTACAGACTAAGTAGAACAGAGAGGTTGTAAATGTTAGGCTCTCAGTGTGAGTTTTATGTGCACACTTACTGAGAATAATAATACATTTTTAATCAAAAGAAAGGTTTATTACAATAAAATCTGTGACAAAACCTCCATATTAAAACCCTATAGTAGACACAAATCATCAGTTAAGTGACATTTCAGCAAGGAACATCCATAGAATCATTAACTTGATTCCCAGGAAAAGCCAAAGATATATCATAGGAGAATATAAATTACACCTATGCTGAAGATTAAATAGGTTCATATGCTGTCATACAGTGTAAATCATAATCAGTATATATCTATAGTTATACATACATTTGATAGCAGATAAAAATCAAAAGGCTCATTACATCTACCTAAAAATATTGGGTTAATTTATAATCAGAGTTACTTTATTATGTTAACTGACTCCACTCAGCTGACTACTGATAATATCCTAATATAAACACTCTACTGAGGTCAGAAATTGCTCACCGCAACTTGTTGGTCATATTGTATTTTATCTTCAATTGACCAACATACAACAATGTATGCTACCAACTACCATAGAAATATATGTATTAGACAGACATAAATAAAAACAGCCTCTTAAAGAAATAACAATAATAATACATTTTGAATCTACAGGTAGAACTAGCTTGTCCAGAAAACCAGAAGTCAGCAGTCATTGTCTTAGAGGTGGTTGTGAAAGATTACCAAGTTTCATGAGTCCCTTCATAAGATGTAGTCAGATAAAAAAGAAAAAGCTTGAAAGGATAAAGGTGTAACAGTACACAAACAAGCCCGACAAGTGGCGTTATAAGTGTATTACTGAAATTTGCATAGGCAAGTCAAAGAGACAGGAGAAACAGCAAATCCCAGACATACATTTCAGCCTCTCTTGGGACTCATCAGTGGGGTATGGCTGCACTCACTAAGGCACAGTGAGCAAGGATTCCATGTCTGGAGCCCCCTATCACCATTAAATTTACTAACCCCAAACGGTAATTTCATAAGCAAAGAGTCAGAGGAGCTCCATTTGAGAATAAAATCTTGAAGTGGGTTTTTCTATAGGCCTGTTAACCTACTCAGAGAGCAGCACTCTTTTCTCTCACTTGTGCCCTTCACAGGGTGAAATATACTGTAGTAAATAAGTCTGGTCTTACTCAAAAAGAGTGATCCAACCCCTAAATACCAGGTGATTCTACTGTAAATAGTATAGGGGGCTCCAGACCTGGACTCCTTGATCACTGTGCCTTAGGGAGTTTAGCTACACCACACTGACAAGGTCCAGTGAAGGCCAAAATGTATGTCTGGGGTTTGTTGTTTCTCCTTTCCAGGGTAGAATTGCCTTGTATTTTGGGGCTGGATCACTCTATTGAATGAGACCAGACTAATATACTACAGGATATTTCTCCCTGTGAATGGCACAATTGAGCTAAAATAGGCTGCTATCAGGGTGGGTTATCATGTCCATAGAACTAACATATTAAAGTTAGTTTGTTCTCTGACTGAGCACATCTACATTTTATTTGTTTATTGAAATTTAAGCAATTAAAAAAAATTAAAAGAAAAATAATCCTCGATGAAGAAGCATGACATTCCTTTACAACATCTCCCCATATTTTTGAATAGCTAGTTCACTTTCAACCCACCTTTGCTGTTAGGTGCTCAGCCCAGAGGGTTCTTATGGTTCTTATGAAGGACTTGAACTTCTATCATCTCCTCTCACAAGGACAATTGTTGTACAGGCAAAAACTCCAAAACTTCTGTGGTATTCCTGGTTGGTGACTCTGATTTTGTTGACCTTGTTTGAAACAACTTATACAAAGTTTTTTTAATAGGGCTTGTTGGGTTTATGTACAGCTTTATACCAGACCTAAAACATCCAAAGAAATGTAAACCTGGGAGATAGATATGGGATTCCCACTGAAACCAGATAAATTAATTGATATTTAGTCTAATTTAGTAATTCCACTACTCATACGTTTCTTGAAATAAATCTAAATACAGCAATACCCCATTTAGCGCTGTTGTTAGAAACTCAGGGAAAAAAAGACACAAAAGCAAAACCTTTTTTAAATAAAATTCAAAGAAACAGCACACAATAAAATAATCAGTCCACTTTAACTGGTAGATGTGGAAGCTTCAGGTTCATTCTTTATTCTGGCTTTTTTTGTGATGAGCTGGTCTAGGGACAACTGCCTCTGCGTTCTGTGGCCATCTAGCAGATTATGGTAGCAAGACATTGTCCTAATAACGCTGTGTTTAACATTTCTGCTCCTCACAGTGTCCTCATGATTTGCCACTACATCATCCAAAAGGTTATGGATGGAACCCAAAGTCCTGCTGAGGAACTCAGTTGATAGTTCTTTTAATTCTTCTGTGTCAGAGTCACTGCTGTCCTGGGCTTCCTCAATGTCCTCTTCCGCCAGTTGTTGGAGGTCTTCATTGGTCAGGCTCTCCCCTGAAGCTTGTACCAAGTCCTTTATGTCTGCATCTCCCAGTCCACCCGTATTCAATAGGTCCACTATCTCCACTATGAGGGACTGTTCTGGTTGCACATCTGCACACAGCTCTGGCCTTATCTTCCTCCAAACAGCTTTGACACATTGCTGTGTCACCTACTTCAAGGACAAATCAATGTTAGTGACCGTCTGCATGATTGTGTACAGAAATCCATCATTTATTGTTTGTCCTTGCTGTCTGTCTGGTCAACGAGCTGGCAGAATGTGGGGCAAATATGACTCCCTAATTCATGGGCTGGATGAATGAATTAGTGTTGGGTGGCAGGAACAGTACTTCCACTGGGATACAGCAATGGAGCTCAGCCAAGATGGTAGGGTGGCTTAGAGCATTGTTAATCAACTGGAGCGCTTTGGTCTCAAGTCCTTTGTGCCTGCAATATCACTGCACCGATGGACAGAAATGCTTGCAGAACCAGTTCTTAAAAGTGTCCATGTTGATCCAGGCTTTCCTGTTGAATTGTTAAATGACCGGCAAAGAGAATTTTGACCTTCATGGCTCTAGGTGGTTTTGAGTGGTAGACCAGCAATGGCTTAATCTTGAAGTCACCACTGGCGTTCTCACACAGAAAAGGGTTAGCCTGTCTTTGGCTGCTTTGAACCGTGGTGCTCTCACTTCCAGAACAGGCAGGTCTCATCGCTGCTGGCTGAGAAACTTTCTGTCCCATCTAGCGTTTGGCTCTGGATATGGCTGTATATTCTTCAAGCCTTCTCCATTAAAATTACCATTTTCCGCTCAAGTGAGGCATGTTCTGCTCAAGTTCTTTGTCAATCCAGATAGAAAACCATTACTTAATTTCCTCCAGGGCATAGCAACTGGAGCTGGTAATCTTCTTCACTGAAGATGCAGTGCTGGTGGTTGCTTAAGACTTGATCTTTTCCTTGTACTTCAGTATGGTGCGGATTGTGGAGTTTGGCAACTTCAAATTCACTTCATGGTCCACTTGGTGCTCCCCTTTCTCCAAGCGCTCCAGCACCTGCATCTTAACATCCAGAAAAATGCTCCGGTGCTTCAACTTGCCCTGGTCTTCCTTATTCTCACTCATGTTCTGTAAAACAGTACAAAAAAAAACACATTTAATATAGATTTT
Source organism: Discoglossus pictus (assembly GCA_027410445.1). Lineage (NCBI taxonomy): Eukaryota > Metazoa > Chordata > Amphibia > Anura > Alytidae > Discoglossus > Discoglossus pictus. Next base: position 60,909,969 of record CM050163.1, on the reverse strand, counting down.
ATAAGACAATTAACATTTAACAACTACATTGTGAGAAACAAGGGAACAAGGAAAATATTCTATACTTTGTCTCTGGATGTTTAAGGGAAAATAGTGCTAGAGCGAATCAGCTCTAAAAAGGGTAGCGTTAAGCAGGGTATACCTGTATTTTAAACTAGAACTACTATGTTGCTTACAAATTCCATGCATAGATTCATACCTCCGCGACAAGTGTTTCAGAGGAGGAATTAACTTGTGTAGTGAAGATGTCTAAAGGACAACCATCTCTGGTCAAGAGCTATCTCCTTGGCTTCCAATAAACTTTCCCAGTTTTACACAAAAATGCCACATGTAAAAAACAGTCTCTTCCAATTTATTGTTAGAAGTGAAAACTCATATTACTACGCAATTAAAAATCCTTTTTTGTAATTTTACAATACTGTTGGCACAACCAACAGAATGTGCTTTAATGAGAGGTAGTCAATTATTTATCGTAATTTCTGATCATAAATCAATAACTACACTACAATTACAGATGCATTTCTTAAAAATAAGAGTCCAGTAATCACACATTTATATACTGTTAAAATGAAAAATAGGCAACCCCACCCCCAACATATTCATGAACCAGAACAGCCAATAATGGGATGAGTTTAGCTTATTCTCATTCTCTTGGCAACTGACCTGAACAAGATTTTCACAGTATGTAATAGAATTAGTCACAACAAGTCTTTCAAATGTTATTGCCTTGCATTTGGTCTATGTGAGTTAATTTCTCGAAGGCAAAGGGTGTTTGGTATTTCTCTTGATATAAGGATGCAGAAAACAGTCTGCATGTGAGTGGGGAGTGTTTTTGCCTTTGTAAGTATATATCTGTGAGATTGTGGTATGTTTGCTATTCATTTTGCCTACGTGAGTTACTTTCTGCAAGGCAAAGAGTATTTGTTTTTTTACCTTGCTGTAGGTGAATGGTCAGAATATGTCATGACTGATTTTGGGGGCATAATGGGACCCCTCTCTACCCCACAAGTACCACTGTTATCTGGGACTCTTACACTTTCTGCCATGTATGTTAGTGTGACATCAAAGAGTTAACTCTGCAGGAATTTGAATGTGTATATGGCCGTTTGAAATGTTTATTTGGGCAGAGAGGGTACTTGGGGAGAGATGGGGTAATACATTAAGCAGAAACTTGTGATGCTGAAGGGGAATTCCCAGATGCTGCTCTTCCTCCTAGTCTAGTATAGTTGTAAGTTAATACGCTTCACCTAACATCAAAACACACGACTAGTATAGTTGTAAGGTAATACGCTTCACCTAACATCAAAACACACGACTGGGATATGGAGTGACCTAACCAGATATCCCCAGTTCTTTTGTATCTGGTGATGGGAGGGGGGTTGTGGCTTGTGACCTTTTCTAACAGGGAGGAATTAATGTCGGGAGATGAAGAAAACCTCTCTGGCACAAGCGGATGGGCTAGAACTGGGGGGATGGTTTAATTTGGAATTGCTGAAATGTGTCTGAAGATAATAAAGTCAGTCTTCTCTGAACTAAAAAACTGTGTGATGTAATTTGTCTGCGTCTCCATGTCTGATGTCTGGATCTAAATTGCTGGTATGCTGAGATGATCATAAAATCACAACCTGCAGATTGATCCTATAAGATACAGTAGGGGAATTAGCGGTGCACTGAGTCCCTAAATCTGGGTCATGACATATTGGATAACAGTGGTGGCATCTCAATGTGGTAACAAGCAAGAGGACGGCTAGCTACAATGACAGGACGGAGGAATTAAGGCAAGTGAATGAGCACTGCAGAGGGGAGGGCGAACTGGAGGCAGGTGAACATGTTGTGCAGGTCACCCCAGTCCTGGCCCCAGGTTATCTGCAGCTGGCAAGGTGTCCAGGAGGTTCCAGGTGTGGAGGGCTGTTATGTCATGGATAAGCTGGTGACCCTCTGGACACAAATATTGCAAGAGATCAAGTGGGAGAAGTGAAGGGTACTTAATTGCCCATTACCAGTCCCTGTGGAACTTGTATCCCCAGTGGACGCAGAAATCTTCTGCAGGCTGGCAGGAGACAGAGAGGACGAGAGCCAGGTGACAATGGAGGCAGAGGACTGTCAGGGGATTGCCCTTCTAAAGCAATGGATGGCATTCCTGGGATTATGGCAGGGCCATGAGCTGTCAGGCTGGCTGGAGGAACTGTTATCTAAAGAGATTGGCTTGGAGAAGCAATATGATGCCTGGATAGGGTCTGTTGTTGCCCTGGGAGAGGATCCCCATTTTCGATTTGAGCTAATGGATGGGCTCTGGGAGATTGTGTATGGTGATTGTGAGTGTGACATGGGACAGTAAAGTGGCAGAATAACTTGTTTCCTTAATGCTGTCAATGGCTGAGACTAGAACCATGGTCCCAGGAGGCTAATTTGCTAGAAACGCGTATTCAGCAAGAACTGCAGCTGGAGGCTGAGTATGTTAAATTGCTGGATGAGGCATCCATGGAGGGAATTTGGCCATCCAGTTGGGAGGAACCCTGTCAGGTGGACAGGGATGAAGAGGACTGGTTACCAGACCCCTAACAACCACGAGGCATGGACAAGAGTAATTACGCTCAAGGGGTCTGGTGAGAGAATGTTATGAATTCTGACCAGGACTGTGTCAATATGGATGTACAAATGGGCCAGGCCAAGCTAATGTTTCTAATTCTATGATGACTGTACTATGTAGTGTGGGTACATACAGGAAGAATGGGACTCACACTGTGATATCAGGCCAGGTGGGGAGCCACCATGCTCCAAGGTTCTTGAAAGGACCAATTATGGACTGTGCCCTGGGAATGGACTGTGAACCATTGAAGGAGCTCTGGTTGATAGCCAGTGTTAAGGAGCCAGCCACAGTTCAAGGGACAGACTCAGCAAGGAGCCCTGGGCGTGTGGCAGACCAGAGGGTACAGCCATATCCAAATGGTGGGGGCACTGTTGCTAACAACAAGGCAGTGGGGAAGACAGGGAATGTCTGTCAAATTGATGGCCCAAGGGAAAGTCTGGATCAGAGCATGGAGATCCTGTTGGACAGAGACTAAGCCAATAAACTAGACTGGGCACTCCATATTGTGGGCCCAAGCAAGCAAGCAGAGTTGGATCACAGCACCCTGACTGTGGTCCAAGATAGGGAGAAATGGAGTCCCATGCCCAGACCGTTGTGCCAGGTGACCGGGGGTAACATGCCTAGACCATGGTGCAGGGGAGAATTGAGTACAGTGCCCTGCCCATGTTTCAACCCAGGGGTGGATGCTGCAAAAGAGGCCCAGATATCTGATGCCAGCCAGGAGATCCAGCTGGAAGGTTAACCACTAGAATCATTATTTGCTTTTATTCCAAAAGAATATGACTATGCTCCTGGCCTAATAGCCACTTGACCTGAACTGTGGGGTTTGTGCTGGGTTCACCAACAGAAATGTTTTTTCTCCCACAATTTCTACAAGAAAATAATTGGGGTAATTGTTTTTTTTCTGTTGCCCCAATTGAATTGGGTGGCTCTCCTGTTTCAGTAGAGCAGATGGAGTTACTGCTCAGGATTGAGGGGCTTGTACAGTAATTTCCCCCTTCAAGATGCCTTCCAGCCTGGATGTATCACGTTTCTAGGATTACAAATAGGGGTCCTCGGGATGCTGTTTCCAGCAGACCCTACTGCTTGTTCTTGCAGGAAAATGGGGAAACACAGAATGCTTCTCCTCGTATTGTATATCTAAGTCACAGAATCCTGGCATCCAACTGATTAAAGGATGTACCCCGGGATTCTGCATTTAAAAAGGCGGGCCAGCTTTCATGACTGATTTTGGGGTGATAATGGGGTCATAAAAGGTGTGATGTAATTTCTCTGTGGCTCCATGACTGATGTCCGGATCTAGATTGCTGGTGTGCTGAGATGAGCATAAAGTCACAACCTGCAGATTGCTCCTATAAGAAATAACAGTAGGAGAATTAAGGGTGCACTGAGCCTCTTAAATCTGGGTTGTGACAGAATATAATTTAAAAAGGGGAGGGAGCCAACTTGGGAGCTTGCAAACAGTTATAGTGCAAGCGTGGGAGTTAAAACAAAATTGGGGGGCCGGTTATAGTGTAAGTGTAGGAGTTTTAAAAAAGTTAAAAGAAAATGTGATTATACAGTAAAGAAAGGTCTTTTTAGTAGATTTAAGTATAGAAAAACACTCTTTATACAAATATATTGATTTATTTAGTACTCTGTATATTTGTAAAATGTAATCATGAGTCAACCCAGTGCCAACCTTACTCAATGTACATACATATTGAAAGTATGCTAGTGTGTGAGTTGCTTTGTAACAACCCTCAGCATTGCCCAACTCTAGGACAGAGATGGAGGATAAGGGGCAGGTATGCAGAGAGTCAGACATAGAATCTCAGGTCCATGGTAGAGGAGCTGCCGATTCTGGAAAAGCACTACACAGCACTACATTCCCAACAGCACTACATGCCAGTGCTCTATGGCCTATAACATATGAAATTATTATTAAACATAAAGAGAGGCCAAAGGCAGGGGAAGTATATAACTAAGATGAAAAAAGTGACTTTTATTAATCCTTTTAAATACTATATACAAAGCTCCCACTGACATTGTTAAAAAATCTTTACACTCGGGCGTAGGGGGAGAATTACATACAAAGTAATTTACAATATCAGTTTATGATCAGTGTATCACTTTGCATATGCTGTAAAATATCATACTGTAAAATAAAAAAATCGCAGCATTCAAGTGCTGCCCACCCCGTAGTCCATGGATTAGACAATCCACAATAGTAGATTGTCTCCCACTCAAAACACAATGACAAAGATCACTAGCAGCGATTTATTGGTATTATTTGGGAATAGGGGAAATTAGAAGGTTCAGATAATGTTACTGGTGATGGTTATAGACACTTGCTTTATTAAAAAAAAAATGTTGCAGTATTCAAGTACTGCCTATCCCCTAATCCATGAATTAGACAGCCCTCAATAATAGATTGTCTCCCACCCAAAACACAGTGACAACAGTCGCTAACAGCAATTTACTCTGTCAAAATTACTAGTGATCTCACGTCTGATCCTTGTATAAAGGAGTGAATTCTACATTTTAGCAAGAATCCATTTGCCTATCCATATAGATGTTCACCTACTGACATGTTTTGCTCAGGAGCTTTCTCAAAGTGACAAAACACTGTTAAGACCCAGATTAGTTTAGTCCAGAAACCTGACAGTGGAAACAGAGACTACATCATGGTGCAGGCATGGCTAGAGGTGTACTTTTATGCAGGTTACAGAACACAGACATTCTGCCTTATATCAGCCTTAAAAGTCATCAGGTACAGGGGCAAATGTGATCTTTAGACACTCTGACACAGGGAAAGAGAATGATAGTGGTCTGAGAGGAGACCAAAAGTTATTTTCCGACCAGGAGAGATTCTGGGAGGGAGGCCGGTTCTGGGAGGGAGGCCGGTTCTGGGAGGGAGGCCGGTTCTGGGAGGGAGGCAGGTTCATTGTTTCTCACATTAGTGGGAGGTGTCAAGAATAATTATGTGAAAAGATTAAAAACCTGCTGCAGTAGTTAAAGGGGTGCACGTTCCAATCCTGGGTGGTGGCTTCGGAGTTTGCTCTAGCCGGGCATGTAAAGGGTTACACGTTCCACTTTACTTATGTTATTTGTTCAGAAGGAATGCTATGCCTATATATGGCATTTTGGTAACTGATACCTAGCCTGTTTTCTGGTGTAATTTAATGATATCTGACATGTCCAGCAAGGAAACACAGCTTGCTTTGGTAATTGTGATAGAAAAGCAGAATTTTCTATTTCATTATACGTGTTTTTTAGTCATAATAATCAATTGTACTAAATATCACTGTATACTCATTTATATTTTGTATTCATATATACTGCTTGTTTTTGTATAGTCATTCAGTTGTGTCTGACTCTCTGTGACAATATGCAGCATGCCAGCCACATCTGTCAGCAACTGCCCCTCTGAGCTCCATCAAGCTCATGTTCATTGCTTCAATGGCCTCACCTATCCATCTCCCCTTCTTTGTGCGCCTTCAATCTTTCCAAACATCAGGAAAGTATGTCTTCTCATTATATGGCTCAAATATTTGATATTATACCATGTGATCATGACTTTTAGTGAACAGTTTGACTTGATTTCTTAAAGTATTGATTTATTGGTTCTTCTTGCAGTTCAAGAGACTCTAATCAGTTTTCTCCAACATCACAATTCGAAGGTGTCAATTTTATTGTGCTCAGCCTTCTTTAAGTTTCAGCTCTCACATCTGTATGTTACTAATGGGAATACCATAGTTCTAACTATGAGGACATGTGTTGATAATGTATTATCTTTACTTTTTACTAGCTAGTCCAGACTTGCCATAGCTTTCCTACCCAGAAGCAAATGTTTTTTTAATGTCATGGCTGCAGTCCCAATCTGAAGACATATTGTATCCCAGGAAAATAAAATCTGTCACTGCCTCCACTTCTTCCCCATCTATTTGCCAGGAACTGAGATTATTGTTTGCTGATATTCATCTTTTTAGCATTGAGCAGTAGGCCAGCTTTTGCACTCCTTTAGTTCCTCCTCACTTTTAGTCACCTGAGTAACTGAGGTTGTTGATATTTCTTCCAGCAGTATTGATTCCGCCTTGAATTTGTCTGGCAAGGCCTTACTCTTGATGAATTCCAATTCTACTGTTTAGTGGAATAAATAAGATGACAATATACAGCCTTGCTCTCCTTTCCCGATCTTGAATCATTCTGTGTACCTATGCATAATAAATATATTCAACTAGCGAATTGCCCGTCAAAAAATGACGGCAATCAAATCATAAGGTAGCTAATGCTGTTTGGTGTGTAATACTAAAATATATAGTAGATGAATAAATGAATATACTTTACCTATTTTGAAGCATTGTGTTGAAGAGCTGACAATCTGTTTTCATATTGCTGCAGCATTAGTGGCGTGTAGCTGCTGTGTAAGCGTGATGAATGCGTGCAGTGTAAGAGTGTGCGTGCGTGAGACGAAACCGTTAGCGTAGTGGTGTACTTCCGCATTGGCGTAAAATGGCGGGTTATCTGTGTTATGGGTGTTTGCGGATTAGCCGTCGGTGCTTCGTGGTGTTTTTCGAGTTTCGGGTGTTGTTTTGCGAGTGTGTTGTGGTGTTTTTTACGTGTTGAGAGTGCTGTAGCCTCGTTTTCGTTTTGTTCGGCGGCCATTTTTTCTCTCGCATATCAAATTTTTTATTGTCCAAACTCTTTTATTTTTATTGAAACGAAGGTGTAAGTTGCATTTTTGAGGTCCTGGATGCTCCCTGTTGCTGTAGGTAAGTTTTTTATGTATGTGCTGTGTGTATGTATAGTGTTTTTAATTTTGTAATGTTTGCGAGTTGCGTCCGAGTGTTGCGAGGCTGTAATGTGTGTGAACGTGTGTGGTATGGTGTTTGCGAGTGTCGTAATGTGTGTGCCGTGTTATTTGTGTTGCGACGTTTATGGCCTCCAGCCCATGATGCCATGTCCCCCCAGGCTAAGCCTTCATGTCCCCGAAGGCCAGGCCTTCATGGGCCCGATCAGACCCATCAGACTACTTACATTCATCGAAGCTGTTCAGAAAATGTGCAGGCAGGGGAGACATGGCGGAGGTGAATTGAGATGCTCCAATTAATGTAAGTAGTCTGATGGGTGTAATGGGGCATGGAGTTCTGCTCCCTCTCTCCAGCGGCGGGGTATTGTGGGGAGGAGGTGGCTGCAGGGCCTCAGCGTGAGCAACGAGCTGTACGCTGCGAGCAAGGGCCTCAGTTGCTGGGATGGAGCGCCTTCGGCGCTCCATCCCAGCAACTGAGGCCCTTGCCCGCGCCCCTCGCTACGCGAGCCCGCAAGCGTGAGCAACGGCCCGTACGCTCACAACTATATATGTGATGTGATATATATATATATATAATGTGTAAATATATATATAATATGTGTGTATATATAAATAAATATATTATATAAATATAATGTGTATATATATATATATATATATATGTATATAATGTGTATATATATATATATATAGTTTATATATATATATATATATAATGTGTATATATATATATATATATATATATATATATATATATATATATATATATGTTGTATAATGTAAATAAGAAGCCATCTAGAGTATATTGATTTCACATAAAAGTCCAGGTCCTCAGAGATAATCCTCCCTACCACAATATTTAAATATATATACATTAAATGTGACACATAAACTTTAAAAAAACAGTTCTATCTTTCCATTTGTTTATGCAGAGTGAGAGACAGATTTACATACACAGCTATATTATATATTAGACTCGCCCCCTAATGTGCTGAGTGGCTACTGCTTGTGCTGCTGAGCATTCTGGGACTTGAAGTTTTGTGCAGTGAGTTCTGGTACACCCACTTCCGGTTTTTTATTAGCGCGACGCAAGGGGCCGCGGGCTCAGGTAAATACAGTGATTGAGTATCCAGTTGGTGACCAGGAGGGCCTCAGTTGCTGGCATGGAGCGCCTTCGGCGCTCCATGCCAGCAACTGCGGCCCTCGCAAGCGTGAGCAACGGCTTAAGCAAGCTCGTATGCTCACAACTATATATGTGATAAATATATTGTCTCTCACAAACCTTATGTTGCCATAGAAATGTTTTATAATGTGTAAAGGGCTATGTGTTCCTTTATGACAAAATTGGTGTTTTTTATATAATTTTTATAGTTCTGGGCACTCAGAATATTATTGCATCTTAAATTGCCTTGGTGATGGCAGTGTCATATAATACATTTTGGGTTGTGGATAAACACGTTTTTTGTACTGTCCTTGTTAGTGGCTGATAGCTTGGATAACTGTTTTATGGTTTCATCCACATCCATGCTAGACAACCTGATGGGTTCTTGTCACACCTTTATTGTTAAAATATTTAGAATTATTATTGAACAAATTACTAAATTAACTTCATAGATACTCTAATTCATGGTGTATAAATATTATGTATCCAACATCCAACTCACTTTACAACTGTGACTTTTAATTCCAAACAGGCTTGGGCTTAATCAATGAAACCCATTTGAAGGAATAAAAAAAAGTATAAAAAAACAACCATTTGTTCATTAAAAATGTAATTACATGCTTAAAATTAAATTCAACAAAGCATACTGTTAAATTACAATGTTAATTTTACTTCCACATGGTGTACATATGGATGGCAACAGAACATTTCAGTGGACCACATAGAAATATTCCTTTAGAAGACGTACTAGGATTTAACAACTGACTTTAGCTTGAACTGTCAGGAAAGTTCACAAGTACATAGACTGTACTTTCACATTAAGAACTGAACTCCAGAAATCACCCTCAATTACAAGGTTGTGTGCTAGATCAAGTGGCAAACCATAATGGTTACACTTTCATGAGTCCCATTGCATATCGGACACCCAAACCTAATTGATTGACATGTAACCTCCATCTTTTACTGCCGTAATGATGGTGGTCTCATTTTCTATTGGCTGTTTCGAAATGGGTGGTTATGGCCTTGCTTAATTGATCATGTTCTTGCCCTGAACTGCTACCCACGAGTGCATAGTTTACGGCTTTGACGTTCGGCCCATAACTTGCAGGCTTGTTCAATTGAATAGAACCAGAATCAGAGATGAACGGGAGTCCACAGCACGCCCGCAGATATACGGCCTGTATCTTGCGAGATGCTGGCTTGCAACTGAATCTTGCTCTAAATCATTTAGCTTTTTATTGAATGTATACCTGACAGGTTAAGAGTTTAAAGGCAAATGCTTTTTAATAAAAATAATAAAAAAGGATTGTTATTAAAACTGGTACCTACTGAGTTAGCACTGAGGTGAGCACTGAAGGCAATGAAACACGTGGGACTTAGATACCAAACACTTAGTAAACGCGCATTCGCATTAGCCTTCAAGTACTTGACAAACGCGGGACTTAGAAATAAAAAAATTACAAGGTTGCAGGACTTTGAAAAAAAATTATACGTGATGCAGAACTTTAAAAAAAAAAAATACGAGATAGAAAAAATACGAGGTTAACGGCCAAACCGCGAAAATCCAAAAAACACAAACTCAAAATAAAATAAAAATAAATACAACAAAAACATCACCAACAGCACGGGGGAACAGCCAGGAGTCTGGGAGTGAGTTGGAAAGCGAATTTAAGGCGATTTAAGACTTTCACCACACGAAAATTTGCCTAAGCGAGAAAAAAAATGCAGCCAAAAAAAATTAAAACAAGGCTACACGACCCCGGACCGCGCAAAACACTGCCAAAAACGTTGCACTTTCACACAGGAACAAACAAACTACAAAATACACTATTACAAGTGACGGAAAATGCTTGCGACTCGCGTAACACAATAATTACATTACCAATATCTACAATGGCTCTTTACAAGACGAAAGACTTTAAGAAAAAAAAATACGACATAGCAAAAATACGAGGTTAACGGCTGAACCGCGAACATCAAAAAAACACAAAAAAACACAAGTAGAATACAAATAAATACAAAAAAAAAAACTCATAGCACGGAGGAACAGCCAGGACGTCTGGGAGTGAGGTGGAACGCAAATTTACGGCAATTTTGACGACTTTCATCACACGAAAATCGCCTAAGCAAGAGAAAAATGGCCACTGAAAAATATGAAAACGATGCTACGCAACCCCGGGCCGTGCAAAACACTGCCAAACGCGTAGCACAGGAATGAACGAACTACAAAATATACTATTACAAATGACGGAAAATGCTTGCGAGCCGCGTAACACATTAATAACATTACAAATCTACAATGGCGCTTTACACAACTACACCAACGGATTTACCTCACGCACGCAGCCTATTTCTAATGCACAGTTGAGACATTCATTACACTTTATCACCAACACTCAAACTGTACATTGTATGCTGACGGAAAATATAAACAGATTGTTAGCTCTTCAGGCTATTGATTGCTGGATATATTAATTACAAAGAGGTAAAGTATATTAATTTATTCAAGAACTAATTAATTCATTATTGATTAAGTTAATATAGATAAATATATATCTCTCTTTATAATGAGTGACGAAGGTGCTCAGAGGAGCAAAAATAGACGAGAAGCGAAGCTCGCAATGAGCGCCGAAGGTCTTCAGAGTTCAAAAAGGTTTGCATTGTGTGTCTAACAGCATTCCCATGGCTTTAAATTTTATTGCCCCGTCATTTTTGACAGGCAAGTCGCTAGTAATATTATAGTCACTAAACAATGTAATCATGGAAATTGTATTAATGTTATTTATCATAGTACAATAACATATACATATGTCATTTCCTGAATGCAAGGACAATTGGAGGAGGCCAGTACCAGCAATGAACACTAAGGAACGTGGTACAGCATAGGACCAGAGTACAGTCCAATAATCAAGGCAGGTAGAAAGCAAGGGAAAATCCATAGACAATAGTCAAGGTCAAGGAGTTAGAGGTAATCAAAAGTCTAAGAGACAAAGTCAAAAAGTTGAGGAGCCAGCAGTGTGTAATGGTCAAAATGAAGCCTGCAGTCAAAATGATAAATCAAGCATAGGATATTACAGGGATATTGCTTAGTAGTTAAACTGATGCTAAACAACTAAGAGCTGTTGTCCAGTTGATCAGGAACTAAATAGCCACCAACAGCCCATCACTCAAGCAACATTGTGCATGTGCATCAATTATAAAACTGACTCCTGCACGCCACAATGGTGCATAGTATAAAATAATGCCATCAAGGTAGACATTAAAAAAGAAGTGTGGGGGCAATTAAAAAAAATACAATGAGAAGTCTTTCTCATTGCAGGTCTACCCACTGACTCACCTTAACCAAACTGTGAACACACATGAAGCCTTTCTCTCTCTAGATCTACCCACTGACTCACCTTAACTACACTGCAAACACACAATAAGCCTTCCTCACTCCAGATCTACACACAGACTCACCTTAACTACACTGCAAACACACAAGAAGCCTTTCTCACTCCAGATCTACCCACTGACTCACCTTAACGAAACTGCGAACACACATGAAGCCTTTCTCACTCCAGATCTACCCACTGACTCACCTTAACTACACTGCAAACACACAAGAAACCTTTCTTACTCCAGAGCTACCCACAGACTCACCTTAACTACACTGCAAACACACAAGAAGCCTTTCTCACTCCAGATCTACTCACTGACTCACCTTAAATACACCGCAAACACAAAAGAAGCATTTCTTACTCCAGAGCTACCCACAGACTCACCTTAACTACACTGCAAACACACAAGAAGCCTTTCTCACCCCAGATCCACCCACTGACTCACCTTAACTACACTGCAAACACACAAGAAGCCTTTCTCTCTCCAGATCTCCACACTGACTCACCTAAACTACACTCCAAACACACAAGAAGCCTTTCTCACTCCAGATCTACCCACTGACTAACCTTAACTTCACTGCAAACACACAAGAAGCCTTTCTCACTCCAGATCTACACACTGACTCACCTTAACTACACTGCAAACACACAAGAAGCCTTTCTCACCCCAGATCTACCCACTGACTCACCTTAACTACACTGCAAACACACAAGAAGCCTTTCTCACTCCAGATCTACCCACTGACTCACCTTAACTACACTGCAAACACACAAGAAGCCTTTCTCTCTCCAGATCTACCCACTGACTCACCTTAACTACACTGCAAACACACAAGAAGCCTTTCTCACCCCAGATCCACCCACTGACTCACCTTAACTACACTGCAAACACACAAGAAGCCTTTCTCTCTCCAGATCTAACCACTGACCCACCTTAACCAAACTGCAAACACACAAGAAGCCTTTCTCACTCCAGATCTACCCACTGACTCACCTTAACTACACTGCAAACACACAAGAAGCCTTTCTCACTCCAGATCTACCCACTGGCTCAACTTAACTACACTGCAAACACACAAGAAGCCTTTCTCTCTCCAGATCTACCCACTGACTCACCTTAACTACACTGCAAACACACAAGAAGCCTTTCTCTCTCTAGATCTACCCACTGGCTCAACTTAACTACACTGCAAACACCAAGAAGCCTTTCTCACTCCAGATCTACCCACTGACTCACCTTAACCAAACTGCAAACACACAAGAAGCCTTTCTCACTCCAGATCTACACACAGACTCACCTTAACTACACTGCAAACACACATGAAGCCTTTCTCACTCCAGATCTACCCACTGACTCACCTTAACTTCACTCCAAACACACAAGAAGCCTTTCTCACTCCAGATCTACCCACTGACTAACCTTAACTTCACTGCAAACACACAAGAAGCCTTTCTCACCCCAGATCCACCCACTGACTCACCTTAACCAAACTGCAAACACACAAGAAGCCTTTCTCACTCCAGATCTACACACAGACTCACCTTAACTACACTGCAAACACACATGAAGCCTTTCTCACTCCAGATCTACCCACTGACTCACCTTAACTTCACTCCAAACACACAAGAAGCCTTTCTCACTCCAGATCTACCCACTGACTAACCTTAACTTCACTGCAAACACACAAGAAGCCTTTCTCACCCCAGATCCACCCACTGACTCACCTTAACTACACTGCAAACACACAAGAAGCCTTTCTCTCTCCAGATCTACCCACTGACTCACCTTAACTACACTGCAAACACACAAGAAGCCTTTCTCACTCCAGATCTACCCACTGGCTCAACTTAACTACACTGCAAACACACAAGAAGCATTTCTCTCTCCAGATCTACCCACTGACTCACCTTAACTACACTGCAAACACACAAGAAGCCTTTCTCACTCCAGATCTACCCACTGGCTCAACTTAACTACACTGCAAACACACAAGAAGCATTTCTCTCTCCAGATCTACCCACTGGCTCAACTTAACTACACTGCAAACACCAAGAAGCCTTTCTCACTCCAGATCTACCCACTGACTCACCTTAACCAAACTAAAAAACACACAAGAAGCCTTTCTCACTCCAGATCTACACACAGACTCACCTTAACTACACTGCAAACACACATGAAGCCTTTCTCACTCCAGATCTACCCACTGACTCACCTTAACCAAACTGCGAACACACATGAAGCCTTTCTCACTCCAGATCGACCCACTGGCTCAACTTAACTACACTGCAAACACACAAGAAGCATTTCTCTCTCCAGATCTACCCACTGACTCACCTTAAATACACCGCAAACACAAAAGAAGCATTTCTTACTCCAGAGCTACCCACAGACTCACCTTAACTACACTGCAAACACACAAGAAGCCTTTCTCACCCCAGATCCACCCACTGACTCACCTTAACTACACTGCAAACACACAAGAAGCCTTTCTCTCTCCAGATCTCCACACTGACTCACCTTAACTACACTGCAAACACACAAGAAGCCTTTCTCACCCCAGATCCACCCACTGACTCACCTTAACTACACTGCAAACACACAAGAAGCCTTTCTCTCTCCAGATCTCCACACTGACTCACCTAAACTACACTCCAAACACACAAGAAGCCTTTCTCACTCCAGATCTACCCACTGACTAACCTTAACTTCACTGCAAACACACAAGAAGCCTTTCTCACTCCAGATCTACACACAGACTCACCTTAACTACACTGCAAACACACAAGAAGCCTTTCTCACCCCAGATCTACCCACTGACTCACCTTAACTACACTGCAAACACACAAGAAGCCTTTCTCACTCCAGATCTACCCACTGACTCACCTTAACTACACTGCAAACACACAAGAAGCCTTTCTCACTCCAGATCTACCCACTGACTCACCTTAACTACACTGCAAACACACAAGAAGCCTTTCTCACTCCAGATCTACCCACTGACTCACCTTAACTACACTGCAAACACACAAGAAGCCTTTCTCTCTCCAGATCTACCCACTGACTCACCTTAACTACACTGCAAACACACAAGAAGCCTTTCTCACCCCAGATCCACCCACTGACTCACCTTAACTACACTGCAAACACACAAGAAGCCTTTCTCTCTCCAGATCTACCCACTGACTCACCTTAACTACACTGCAAACACACAAGAAGCCTTTCTCACTCCAGATCTACCCACTGGCTCAACTTAACTACACTGCAAACACACAAGAAGCCTTTCTCTCTCCAGATCTACCCACTGACTCACCTTAACTACACTGCAAACACACAAGAAGCCTTTCTCTCTCTAGATCTACCCACTGGCTCAACTTAACTACACTGCAAACACCAAGAAGCCTTTCTCACTCCAGATCTACCCACTGACTCACCTTAACCAAACTGCAAACACACAAGAAGCCTTTCTCACTCCAGATCTACACACAGACTCACCTTAACTACACTGCAAACACACATGAAGCCTTTCTCTCTCCAGATCTACCCACTGACTAACCTTAACTTCACTCCAAACACACAAGAAGCCTTTCTCACTCCAGATCTACCCACTGACTAACCTTAACTTCACTGCAAACACACAAGAAGCCTTTCTCACCCCAGATCCACCCACTGACTCACCTTAACTACACTGCAAACACACAAGAAGCCTTTCTCTCTCCAGATCTACCCACTGACTCACCTTAACTACACTGCAAACACACAAGAAGCCTTTCTCACTCCAGATCTACCCACTGGCTCAACTTAACTACACTGCAAACACACAAGAAGCATTTCTCTCTCCAGATCTACCCACTGACTCACCTTAACTACACTGCAAACACACAAGAAGCCTTTCTCTCTCTAGATCTACCCACTGGCTCAACTTAACTACACTGCAAACACCAAGAAGCCTTTCTCACTCCAGATCTACCCACTGACTCACCTTAACCAAACTGCAAACACACAAGAAGCCTTTCTCACTCCAGATCTACACACAGACTCACCTTAACTACACTGCAAACACACATGAAGCCTTTCTCACTCCAGATCTACCCACTGACTCACCTTAACCAAACTGCGAACACACATGAAGCCTTTCTCACTCCAGATCGACACCCTGACTCACCTTAACTACACTGCAAACACACAAGAAGCCTTTCTCACTCCAGATCGACACACTGACTCACCTTAACTACACTGCAAACACACAAGAAGCCTTTCTTACTCCAGAGCTACCCACAGACTCACCTTAACTACACTGCAAACACACAAGAAGCCTTTCTCACTCCAGATCTACCCACTGACTCACCTTAAATACACTGCAAACACACAATAAGCCTTTCTCACTCCAGATCTACACACAGACTCACCTTAACTACACTGCAAACACACAAGAAGCCTTTCTCACTCTAGATCTACCCACTGGCTAAACTTAACTACACTGCAAACGCACAAGAAGCCTTTCTCACTCCAGATCTACCCACTGACTCACCTTAACCAAACTGCGAACACACATGAAGCCTTTCTCACTCCAGATCTACCCACTGACTCACCTTAACTACACTGCAAACACACAAGAAGCCTTTCTTACTCCAGAGCTACCCACAGACTCACCTTAACTACACTGCAAACACACAAGAAGCCTTTCTCACTCCAGATCTACTCACTGACTCACCTTAAATACACTGCAAACACAAAAGAAGCATTTCTTACTCCAGAGCTACCCACAGACTCACCTTAACTACACTGCAAACACACAAGAAGCCTTTCTCACCCCAGATCCACCCACTGACTCACCTTAAATACACTGCAAACACACAATAAGCCTTCCTCACTCCAGATCTACACACAGACTCACCTTAACTACACTGCAAACACACAAGAACCCTTTCTCACTCCAGATCTACCCACTGACTCACCTTAACCAAACTGCGAACACACATGAAGCCTTTCTCACTCCAGATCTACCCACTGACTCACCTTAACTACACTGCAAACACACAAGAAACCTTTCTTACTCCAGAGCTACCCACAGACTCACCTTAACTACACTGCAAACACACAAGAAGCCTTTCTCACTCCAGATCTACTCACTGACTCACCTTAACTACACCGCAAACACAAAATAAGCATTTCTTACTCCAGAGCTACCCACAGACTCACCTTAACTACACTGCAAACACACAAGAAGCCTTTCTCACCCCAGATCCACCCACTGACTCACCTTAACTACACTGCAAACACACAAGAAGCCTTTCTCTCTCCAGATCTACCCACTGACTCACCTTAACTACACTCCAAACACACAAGAAGCCTTTCTCACTCCAGATCTACCCACTGACTAACCTTAACTTCACTGCAAACACACAAGAAGCCTTTCTCACTCCAGATCTACCCACTGACTCACCTTAACTACACTGCAAACACACAAGAAGCCTTTCTCACTCCAGATCTACCCACTGGCTCAACTTAACTACACTGCAAACACACAAGAAGCCTTTCTCTCTCCAGATCTACCCACTGACTCACCTTAACTACACTGCAAACACACAAGAAGCCTTTCTCTCTCTAGATCTACCCACTGGCTCAACTTAACTACACTGCAAACACCAAGAAGCCTTTCTCACTCCAGATCTACCCACTGACTCACCTTAACCAAACTGCAAACACACAAGAAGCCTTTCTCACTCCAGATCTACACACAGACTCACCTTAACTACACTGCAAACACACATGAAGCCTTTCTCACTCCAGATCTACCCACTGACTCACCTTAACCAAACTGCGAACACACATGAAGCCTTTCTCACTCCAGATCGACCCACTGACTCACCTTAACTACACTGCAAACACACAAGAAGCCTTTCTTACTCCAGAGCTACCCACAGACTCACCTTAACTACACTGCAAACACACAAGAAGCCTTTCTCACTCCAGATCTACCCACTGACTCACCTTAAATACACTGCAAACACACAATAAGCCTTTCTCACTCCAGATCTACACACAGACTCACCTTAACTACACTGCAAACACACAAGAAGCCTTTCTCACTCTAGATCTACCCACTGGCTAAACTTAACTACACTGCAAACACACAAGAAGCCTTTCTCACTCCAGATCTACCCACTGACTCACCTTAACCAAACTGCGAACACACATGAAGCCTTTCTCACTCCAGATCTACCCACTGACTCACCTTAACTACACTGCAAACACACAAGAAGCCTTTCTTACTCCAGAGCTACCCACAGACTCACCTTAACTACACTGCAAACACACAAGAAGCCTTTCTCACTCCAGATCTACTCACTGACTCACCTTAAATACACTGCAAACACAAAAGAAGCATTTCTTACTCCAGAGCTACCCACAGACTCACCTTAACTACACTGCAAACACACAAGAAGCCTTTCTCACCCCAGATCCACCCACTGACTCACCTTAACTACACTGCAAACACTCAAGAAGCCTTTCTCTCTCCAGATCTACCCACTGACTCACCTTAACTACACTCCAAACACACAAGAAGCCTTTCTCACTCCAGATCTACCCACTGACTCACCTTAACCAAACTGCGAACACACATGAAGCCTTTCTCTCTCCAGATCTACACACTGACTCACCTTAACTACACTGCAAACACACAAGAAGCCTTTCTCACTCCAGATCTACCCACTGACTCACCTTAACCAAACTGCGAACACACATGAAGCCTTTCTCACTCCAGATCTACCCACTGACTCACCTTAACTACACTGCAAACACACAAGAAGCCTTTCTTACTCCAGAGCTACCCACAGACTCACCTTAACTACACTGCAAACACACAAGAAGCCTTTCTCACTCCAGATCTACTCACTGACTCACCTTAAATACACTGCAAACACAAAAGAAGCATTTCTTACTCCAGAGCTACCCACAGACTCACCTTAACTACACTGCAAACACACAAGAAGCCTTTCTCACCCCAGATCCACCCACTGACTCACCTTAACTACACTGCAAACACTCAAGAAGCCTTTCTCTCTCCAGATCTACCCACTGACTCACCTTAACTACACTCCAAACACACAAGAAGCCTTTCTCACTCCAGATCTACCCACTGACTCACCTTAACTACACTGCAAACACTCAAGAAGCCTTTCTCTCTCCAGATCTACACACTGACTCACCTTAACTACACTGCAAACACACAAGAAGCTTTTCTCACTCCAGATCTACCCACTGGCTCAACTTAACTACACTACAAACACACAAGAAGCCTTTCTCACTCCAGATCTACACACTGATTCACCTTAACTACACTGCAAACACACAAGAAGCCTTTCTCACTCTAGATCTACCCACTGGCTCAACTTAACTACACTGCAAACACACAATAAGCCTTTCTCAATCCAGATCTACCCACTGACTCACCTTAACTACACTGCAAACACACAAGAAGGCTTTCTCACTCTAGATCTACCCACTGGCTCAACTTAACTACACTGCAAACACACAAGAAGCCTTTCTCTCTCCAGATCTACCCACTGACTCACCTTAACTACACTGCAAACACACAAGAAGCCTTTCTCCCTCCAGATCTACCCACTGGCTCAACTTAACCAAACTGCAAACACACAAGAAGCCTTTTTCACTCCAGATCTACCCACTGACTCACCTTAACCAAACTGCAAACACACAAGAAGCCTTTCTCACTCCAGATCTCCACACTGACTCACCTTAACTTCACTGCAAACACACAAGAAGCCTTTCTCACTCCAGATCTACACACTGACTCACCTTAACTGTACTGCAAACACACAAGAAGCCTTGCTCACTCCAGATCTACCCACTGGCTCAACTTACACTGCAAACACACAAGAAGCCATTCTCACTCTAGATCTACACACTGACTCACCTTAACCAAACTGCAAACACACAAGAAGCCTTTCTCACTCCAGATCTACACACTGACTCACCTTAACTACACTGCAAACACACGAGAAGCCTTTCTCCCTCCAGATCTACCCACTGGCTCAACTTAACCAAACTGCAAACACACAAGAAGCCTTTCTCACTCCAGATCTCCACACTGACTCACCTTAACTACACTGCAAACACACAAGAAGCCTTTCTCACTCCAGATCTACACACTGACTCACCTTAACTGTACTGCAAACACACAAGAAGCCTTTCTCACTCCAGATCTACCCACTGGCTCAACTTAACTACACTGCAAACACACAAGAAGCATTTCTCTCTCCAGATCTACCCACTGACTCACCTTAACTACACTGCAAACACACAAGAAGCCTTTCTCACTCCAGATCTACCCACTGGCTCAACTTAACTACACTGCAAACACACAAGAAGCATTTCTCTCTCCAGATCTACCCACTGGCTCAACTTAACTACACTGCAAACACCAAGAAGCCTTTCTCACTCCAGATCTACCCACTGACTCACCTTAACCAAACTAAAAAACACACAAGAAGCCTTTCTCACTCCAGATCTACACACAGACTCACCTTAACTACACTGCAAACACACATGAAGCCTTTCTCACTCCAGATCTACCCACTGACTCACCTTAACCAAACTGCGAACACACATGAAGCCTTTCTCACTCCAGATCGACCCACTGGCTCAACTTAACTACACTGCAAACACACAAGAAGCATTTCTCTCTCCAGATCTACCCACTGACTCACCTTAAATACACCGCAAACACAAAAGAAGCATTTCTTACTCCAGAGCTACCCACAGACTCACCTTAACTACACTGCAAACACACAAGAAGCCTTTCTCACCCCAGATCCACCCACTGACTCACCTTAACTACACTGCAAACACACAAGAAGCCTTTCTCTCTCCAGATCTCCACACTGACTCACCTTAACTACACTGCAAACACACAAGAAGCCTTTCTCACCCCAGATCCACCCACTGACTCACCTTAACTACACTGCAAACACACAAGAAGCCTTTCTCTCTCCAGATCTCCACACTGACTCACCTAAACTACACTCCAAACACACAAGAAGCCTTTCTCACTCCAGATCTACCCACTGACTAACCTTAACTTCACTGCAAACACACAAGAAGCCTTTCTCAC
This sequence comes from Discoglossus pictus, assembly GCA_027410445.1. NCBI lineage: Eukaryota > Metazoa > Chordata > Amphibia > Anura > Alytidae > Discoglossus > Discoglossus pictus. The sequence continues at coordinate 60,888,908 of CM050163.1, read as the reverse complement.
TCCAGATCTACACACTGACTCACCTTAACTACACTGCAAACACACAAGAAGCCTTTCTCACCCCAGATCTACCCACTGACTCACCTTAACTACACTGCAAACACACAAGAAGCCTTTCTCACTCCAGATCTACCCACTGACTCACCTTAACTACACTGCAAACACACAAGAAGCCTTTCTCACTCCAGATCTACCCACTGACTCACCTTAACTACACTGCAAACACACAAGAAGCCTTTCTCACTCCAGATCCACCCACTGACTCACCTTAACTACACTGCAAACACACAAGAAGCCTTTCTCTCTCCAGATCTACCCACTGACTCACCTTAACTACACTGCAAACACACAAGAAGCCTTTCTCACTCCAGATCTACCCACTGGCTCAACTTAACTACACTGCAAACACACAAGAAGCCTTTCTCTCTCCAGATCTACCCACTGACTCACCTTAACTACACTGCAAACACACAAGAAGCCTTTCTCTCTCTAGATCTACCCACTGGCTCAACTTAACTACACTGCAAACACCAAGAAGCCTTTCTCACTCCAGATCTACCCACTGACTCACCTTAACCAAACTGCAAACACACAAGAAGCCTTTCTCACTCCAGATCTACACACAGACTCACCTTAACTACACTGCAAACACACATGAAGCCTTTCTCTCTCCAGATCTACCCACTGACTAACCTTAACTTCACTCCAAACACACAAGAAGCCTTTCTCACTCCAGATCTACCCACTGACTAACCTTAACTTCACTGCAAACACACAAGAAGCCTTTCTCACCCCAGATCCACCCACTGACTCACCTTAACTACACTGCAAACACACAAGAAGCCTTTCTCTCTCCAGATCTACCCACTGACTCACCTTAACTACACTGCAAACACACAAGAAGCCTTTCTCACTCCAGATCTACCCACTGACTCAACTTAACTACACTGCAAACACACAAGAAGCATTTCTCTCTCCAGATCTACCCACTGACTCACCTTAACTACACTGCAAACACACAAGAAGCCTTTCTCTCTCTAGATCTACCCACTGGCTCAACTTAACTACACTGCAAACACCAAGAAGCCTTTCTCACTCCAGATCTACCCACTGACTCACCTTAACCAAACTGCAAACACACAAGAAGCCTTTCTCACTCCAGATCTACACACAGACTCACCTTAACTACACTGCAAACACACATGAAGCCTTTCTCACTCCAGATCTACCCACTGACTCACCTTAACCAAACTGCGAACACACATGAAGCCTTTCTCACTCCAGATCGACACACTGACTCACCTTAACTACACTGCAAACACACAAGAAGCCTTTCTCACTCCAGATCGACACACTGACTCACCTTAACTACACTGCAAACACACAAGAAGCCTTTCTTACTCCAGAGCTACCCACAGACTCACCTTAACTACACTGCAAACACACAAGAAGCCTTTCTCACTCCAGATCTACCCACTGACTCACCTTAAATACACTGCAAACACACAATAAGCCTTTCTCACTCCAGATCTACACACAGACTCACCTTAACTACACTGCAAACACACAAGAAGCCTTTCTCACTCTAGATCTACCCACTGGCTAAACTTAACTACACTGCAAACGCACAAGAAGCCTTTCTCACTCCAGATCTACCCACTGACTCACCTTAACCAAACTGCGAACACACATGAAGCCTTTCTCACTCCAGATCTACCCACTGACTCACCTTAACTACACTGCAAACACACAAGAAGCCTTTCTTACTCCAGAGCTACCCACAGACTCACCTTAACTACACTGCAAACACACAAGAAGCCTTTCTCACTCCAGATCTACTCACTGACTCACCTTAAATACACTGCAAACACAAAAGAAGCATTTCTTACTCCAGAGCTACCCACAGACTCACCTTAACTACACTGCAAACACACAAGAAGCCTTTCTCACCCCAGATCCACCCACTGACTCACCTTAAATACACTGCAAACGCACAATAAGCCTTCCTCACTCCAGATCTACACACAGACTCACCTTAACTACACTGCAAACACACAAGAACCCTTTCTCACTCCAGATCTACCCACTGACTCACCTTAACCAAACTGCGAACACACATGAAGCCTTTCTCACTCCAGATCTACCCACTGACTCACCTTAACTACACTGCAAACACACAAGAAACCTTTCTCACTCCAGAGCTACCCACAGACTCACCTTAACTACACTGCAAACACACAAGAAGCCTTTCTCACTCCAGATCTACTCACTGACTCACCTTAACTACACCGCAAACACAAAATAAGCATTTCTTACTCCAGAGCTACCCACAGACTCACCTTAACTACACTGCAAACACACAAGAAGCCTTTCTCACCCCAGATCCACCCACTGACTCACCTTAACTACACTGCAAACACACAAGAAGCCTTTCTCTCTCCAGATCTACCCACTGACTCACCTTAACTACACTCCAAACACACAAGAAGCCTTTCTCACTCCAGATCTACCCACTGACTAACCTTAACTTCACTGCAAACACACAAGAAGCCTTTCTCTCTCCAGATCTACCCACTGACTCACCTTAACTACACTGCAAACACACAAGAAGCCTTTCTCACTCCAGATCTACCCACTGGCTCAACTTAACTACACTGCAAACACACAAGAAGCCTTTCTCTCTCCAGATCTACCCACTGACTCACCTTAACTACACTGCAAACACACAAGAAGCCTTTCTCACTCCAGATCTACCCACTGGCTCAACTTAACTACACTGCAAACACCAAGAAGCCTTTCTCACTCCAGATCTACCCACTGACTCACCTTAACCAAACTGCAAACACACAAGAAGCCTTTCTCACTCCAGATCTACACACAGACTCACCTTAACTACACTGCAAACACACATGAAGCCTTTCTCACTCCAGATCTACCCACTGACTCACCTTAACCAAACTGCGAACACACATGAAGCCTTTCTCACTCCAGATCGACCCACTGACTCACCTTAACTACACTGCAAACACACAAGAAGCCTTTCTTACTCCAGAGCTACCCACAGACTCACCTTAACTACACTGCAAACACACAAGAAGCCTTTCTCACTCCAGATCTACCCACTGACTCACCTTAAATACACTGCAAACACACAATAAGCCTTTCTCACTCCAGATCTACACACAGACTCACCTTAACTACACTGCAAACACACAAGAAGCCTTTCTCACTCTAGATCTACCCACTGGCTAAACTTAACTACACTGCAAACACACAAGAACCCTTTCTCACTCCAGATCTACCCACTGACTCACCTTAACCAAACTGCGAACACACATGAAGCCTTTCTCACTCCAGATCTACCCACTGACTCACCTTAACTACACTGCAAACACACAAGAAGCCTTTCTTACTCCAGAGCTACCCACAGACTCACCTTAACTACACTGCAAACACACAAGAAGCCTTTCTCACTCCAGATCTACCCACTGACTCACCTTAAATACACTGCAAACACAAAAGAAGCATTTCTTACTCCAGAGCTACCCACAGACTCACCTTAACTACACTGCAAACACACAAGAAGCCTTTCTCACCCCAGATCCACCCACTGACTCACCTTAACTACACTGCAAACACTCAAGAAGCCTTTCTCTCTCCAGATCTACCCACTGACTCACCTTAACTACACTCCAAACACACAAGAAGCCTTTCTCACTCCAGATCTACCCACTGACTCACCTTAACCAAACTGCGAACACACATGAAGCCTTTCTCTCTCCAGATCTACACACTGACTCACCTTAACTACACTGCAAACACACAAGAAGCTTTTCTCACTCCAGATCTACCCACTGGCTCAACTTAACTACACTACAAACACACAAGAAGCCTTTCTCACTCCAGATCTACACACTGATTCACCTTAACTACACTGCAAACACACAAGAAGCCTTTCTCACTCTAGATCTACCCACTGGCTCAACTTAACTACACTGCAAACACACAATAAGCCTTTCTCAATCCAGATCTACCCACTGACTCACCTTAACTACACTGCAAACACACAAGAAGGCTTTCTCACTCTAGATCTACCCACTGGCTCAACTTAACTACACTGCAAACACACAAGAAGCCTTTCTCTCTCCAGATCTACCCACTGACTCACCTTAACTACACTGCAAACACACAAGAAGCCTTTCTCCCTCCAGATCTACCCACTGGCTCAACTTAACCAAACTGCAAACACACAAGAAGCCTTTTTCACTCCAGATATACCCACTGACTCACCTTAACCAAACTGCAAACACACAAGAAGCCTTTCTCACTCCAGATCTCCACACTGACTCACCTTAACTTCACTGCAAACACACAAGAAGCCTTTCTCACTCCAGATCTACACACTGACTCACCTTAACTGTACTGCAAACACACAAGAAGCCTTGCTCACTCCAGATCTACCCACTGGCTCAACTTACACTGCAAACACACAAGAAGCCATTCTCACTCTAGATCTACACACTGACTCACCTTAACCAAACTGCAAACACACAAGAAGCCTTTCTCACTCCAGATCTACACACTGACTCACCTTAACTACACTGCAAACACACGAGAAGCCTTTCTCCCTCCAGATCTACCCACTGGCTCAACTTAACCAAACTGCAAACACACAAGAAGCCTTTCTCACTCCAGATCTCCACACTGACTCACCTTAACTTCACTGCAAACACACAAGAAGCCTTTCTCACTCCAGATCTACACACTGACTCACCTTAACTGTACTGCAAACACACAAGAAGCCTTGCTCACTCCAGATCTACCCACTGGCTCAACTTACACTGCAAACACACAAGAAGCCATTCTCACTCTAGATCTACACACTGAGTCACCTTAACTACACTGCAAACACACAAGAAGCCTTTCTCACTCCAGATCTACACACTGACTCACCTTAACTACACTGCAAACACACAAGAAGCCTTTCTCTCTCCAGATCTACCCACTGGATCAACTTAACTAAATTGCAAACACACAAGAAGCCTTTCTCACTCCAGATCCACCCACTGACTCACCTTAGCTACACTGCAAACACACAAGGTATTATCAGTGGAAGATTCTAACCTCACATGGACATTTATTATTAACATTTTTGGTTATTATATTTTAGGATAGACTATTTTCCTAAAAACTTTAATTATGTTTATGCTTATCCACATTTTTCTACCCCCCCACCAGTTTATGACCATAGCTTCTCTGTGAAAACACTCCTTCCTCTCTCCCCTCTCTCTCCTCCTCCTCTCATGTAAATCCTAAACTCTCCTGTGTTCTTTTTACAGAAGCCTTTTTCATCCCAGATCTACCCACTGACTCACCTTAACCAAACCCCTCTCTCCCAGCACCACCCGCTCCTAGTAACACTTACCGTATTTATCGGCATATAACACGCACCGGCGTATAACACAGACCTCATTTTAAGAAGGAAATTTCAGGGAATTTTTTTTTTTCAAATAAAGAACTTTGAAGCAAAATCCTCCACCGCAACCTCCCTCCTCATCCTCAACCCCCTCGTCAACCTCCCTCCTCATCCTCCTTCCTCAACCCCCTCCTCAAACCCCCCATCTTCAACCCCCTCCTCCACCCCCCCATCTTCATCCTCCTTCCTCAACCCCCCTCCTCAACCTCAACCCCCCTCCTCAACCCCTCTCCTCATCCTCAACCCCCCTCCTCATCCCCAACCCCTCTCCTCATCCTCAACCTTTCTCCTCATCCTCAACCCCCTCCTCATCCTCAACTCCCCTCCTCATCCTCAACCTCCCTCCTCATCCTCAACGCCCTCCTAAAACTCCCTCCTCAACCCCCCATCCTCAACCCCCTCCTCAACCTCCCTCCTCAAACCCCCTCCTAAACCCCCATCCTCAAACCCCCTCAACCCCCTTCCTCAACCTCCCCATCCTCATCGTCCTTCCTCAACCCCCCATCCTCAACCCCCCTCCTCAACCTCAACCCCCCTCATCAACCACAACCCCCCTCCTCAACCCCCCTCCTCATCCTCAACCCCCCTCCTCAACCTCCCTCCTCATCCTCAACCCCCTTCTCAACCTCCCTCCTCATCCTCCCCCCTCAACCCCCCCATCCTCAACCTCCCTCCTCATCCTCCCTCCTCAACCCCCCATCCTCAACCCCCTCCTCAACCTCCCCCTCAACCCCCCTCCTCAACCCCCCATCCTCATCCTCCTTCCTCAACCCCCCTATCCTCAACCCCCTCCTCAACCTCAACCCCCCTATCCTCAACCTCAACCCCCCTCCTCAACCTCCCTCCTCATTCTAAACCCACCTCCGCATTCTAACCCCCTCTCCTTTTCTAACCCACCCTCCTCAACCTAAACCCCCCTCCTCAACCTAAACCCCCTAAATACCTCCCCCTCACTACCTGCTTCTGCTCCGGCCTACGCTCCGCTCCTTGACCCGACGCGCATGTGACGTCACATGCGCGCCACGTTATTAGCATATACCGCGTTCACCCGGTATATGCTAATGACGTGGCGCGCATGTTACATGCGCGCCGGGTCAAGGAGCGGAGCGGAGACCGGAGCAGAAGCAGGTAAGTGAGGGGGAGGTATTTAGGGGGGTTTAGGTTGAGGAGGGGGGTTTAGGTTGAGGAGGGGGGTTTAGGTTGAGGAGGGGGGTTTAGGTTGAGGAGGGGGGTTAGAATAAGGAGGGGGGTTAGAATGCGGAGGTGGGTTTAGAATGAGGAGGGAGGTTGAGGATGAGGAGGGGGGAGGGAATATCGGCGTATAACACGCACATATCATTTGCTCCCTATTTTCAGGGAGAAAAAGTGCGTGTTATACGCGGATAAATACGGTACTTTATTTATTGACCCAAATATCTTACAGCTGATCAATTAGCAACACCTGCTAACTATTCCTAATTAAAGGTATATAGAAGTCTCCCAGGTTTCTAGTGCTTTCTATAAAACAACCACTAACTAGTCGAAAAATATGTATTATATTGAAAAGCTGAATGTACTTACATATTTGCATGCTGGATACTGCTATCTGGATTTGCACACCCCTAGAATGCTTACCTAACAGTGTGCCTGGCTGCAGAGCAGCTAGGTACAGGTTGTTACCTCCAAAGGAAGTGCTGCCAGTCACATGGTTGGTGGGGTCAAAGCTAACATTTTCAACAAGGAGACATGGACAGAGAGAAAAAACAGCAGCAGTTGATGCAGGGAACAGACAACCTTGCGGGTTGTAATCTAGTGTGAATGCGCTGCACAGATAGACAGATAGACTGATTCTCCTCTATCAGATGCAATCATAATCCAGGAAACTTAAATATGCCTTTAATCCTTTTCACAATGTTTCCCTGTGCCTTCTCCTTCTTCTTAATATCCAGCCTTTTCCTCAGGCTATTCTCAACTTTTCCACATTATGTATCTAACATAATTATCTCACCTCCATGCTCTCCTCTCCTCTTTTATGCTCCCATGATCTACCCTCCTACCTCCAGTCACTTTCGCCTTTCTTCTAAAGCTCACACACATAATCACTTCTGCAAGTCGCATTCCCATCTCCTTTCTCTCTCTCTCCTTCTTCTACAGTCCTCTGGAGATATATCTCCTAAACTAGGCTCCTCACTTGACATTGCCATCTGTAGGTTATATAATCTGACCATTAGGGGCAGATAACATATTACATAGTAGAGCCACTCACCTCAAATGACTTTCAACCAGATCCCTTCCCTCTCCTACTAAATCATAAACCTTTCTAACTTTGCACGCCTGCTTACCTAAACCAACTTCAACTTGCTTCCTGGCTCTAGCTTTTCTTTATCTGTTATGCTTGTTCAGGTTTCTATCATTTCCATTCCCTTTAGATTGTAAGTAGCGGGTTTCCAATGTTGTCAGGTGCTTCTAAACTCAAAACCAGATCCTCCATTTACTGCAGTTTGTAACATTGTATTCTTCTTTTTTCTTATCCCCTGTTCAGCGCTATGGAATATGTTGGTTCGTTACAAATACAAGTTAATAATAATAACAATGATGCAGAGCTGATGCACCTAATGACAACGTGAACAGGAGAAGAAGGTAAGAGCCACTGAGGAGAAGAAGGTAAGAGCCACCCTGGCCTAGCCAACCAGACTTCAAGGGGATAGTATAATGAAACTTCTGGATTAGATGAACAGCAAGAATGTTGGCTGAAGGTTCCTGATGTCATTAGTGAGATTATACCATTCCCACTGAATTAAATATTAAATGTGTCTACCCCTCCTACAGGAATCAAACAGATCTGCAATAATGTATGTCACAACCCAGAGGGAGGGAACCATGTTTACCCAAAAAATCCCTGCCTTCAGGTACAGGAACACACCTGGATTGTGAGAGTTTTGGTTATCTCAGCTTCCAGTATGCCAATTCAAGGACCACCACTCAGGGAATGATCTACAGGGATTACAGGATCAGCCCAGCCAAAACCATCTGGGTCTTAATCCCTTGCGTTAGGAACAGCAGAGTCTCAGAATACAAAATAATAAAAAGCCTTTCCATTTGAAGCCCAGAAAGAAATACACACAGTGTTGAGGTATATCCAAATAGAACACATTTACTGATAACACCAAAGGATCCTTATGTGTTTCAACAACCAATTAGGTAGCACCCCTGCCTTATGTAAATAAAGCATGGTCCACTATTGCAGTATATGGTCCATGTGGGGTCACATTATCTAGATGAGGTCATAGTTATTAATTATCCCCTCCATACATTTGCTCCCCTTCCTCCTCTCTATTATGGTAAGGGGTAATCACACTCAGCATAGGTAGAGACAGAAAGTCTGAATGAACTTAGTAACAAGACTTAGGGTCAACCACTTGCTGTGACAGCCCAGGGAAGAAGGATTATTAAAAGTAAAGAGTACAAATAATAATAATAATAATAATAATTCTGATTAACAGTCAACAAATAGGTCAAGATTGATTTATCATCCAAAAGAGAATACGTGTATGGGTGTGCACACTGCGGCGTATGTGGATACAGACTCTGTAGGAATGCATGTGCCTATCATGGATTAGCCTAATCTGGACCAAGTCTCATCTGTATGTTAACAACCATTGGCAAAATATGTCACAGATTTGTCAGTCTACCACACTTCCAACAGATTCAGCAGAGCACTTGTGTCCTAATGACATGCAGATGGTACACTGCACCAGCATTACATATATTGATATGAGCCATGATTCACAATGCTCATGATGCAGGCAATATTTATCTGCGTCAGACAATCACCACAGCCAATTACAAGTGACCATGATGTCAGGGATTTGGAAACCCAAAGCTATCAATTGTGTAGAGAATCCCAACTCAAACACTATTGTTCTTTCATTTCAGTACCCAGTAAAACAAGCCAGGCCACAGAGACATAGGCAGTGGCTCCACTGGAGGAGGAACTACATCCACCCCTGGAAGTGGTAGTTGAGGAAGATGAAAACATTCCAGAGGGCCCAGGACCATCACAGGAAGCTGGCCCATCAGCAGCAAGATGGCCACCCATATCACCAGTGTGGGAATCACCCCCGGCCCTCAAATGCATCATGGGCCCGTTCACAGCCTTTTCAGCCATCTCCACCTCACCCTCACATGTCATGGAGCCAGCAACCACTGTCACCTACACAGATGTTGTGGTCCTGGAGACCATCAGCAGGCCCACCACTGCCACCCTGCTCCAATACCATGGAAGCCTTGGCAGGAGACCACCACTTCCAACATGGGCTCCCCCAACATGAGCTCCTCCAACATTGCCTTCACCACCGGCACATGTGTCATCACCATCGGCAACAGATTGCTATATGCTGAGATGACGGGGTACAATAGAAGGATGGGGAAGTATGAGCAAAAGGGAAATAGGGACAGACAGTGGATAATAGAATTGGTGGAACGCCAGCTCATATCTCTCCAGCCTTTGGTTCCACAGGCTCCACCACCTTACCGCCAACGCCAGCTGCTACACAGCCAGGCCAGGTGGACGCACCTCTCACTACAACACCGCCTCCACATGGTAGAGAGAGGAGGCGCGCAGGCCCGGAAAATGAGGGCCCAGTGCTGAGAAAAAACATCCCCTAAGTCCTCCTCATCAATACTTCTCACTGAATATTACCGTAATTAGTATAAATGTTGACATACTATTGCCTGGCTACATAGTGTATACACAAATGGTTATGTTTAACATGCTGCAGTCAATCTTAATAGTGTTCTGAATGATATCTTGTTCTTGTCTCAGTAGGTCTTAAAAACCCAATCTAACGACCACAAAGGTATGTTCCTCAACCTCCTCTTTCTGTTTTTCAGATTCTGATCGTCTATTTGGTATTATCCCTTAATATATGAAAACACACAGTGTGTGGAATTGAATTGTATGACATTATCCATGATTTTTTGCATCTGTTTAATAGAGCAGAAGATGACCAGAAGTAAGTGCTATGCGCATTACTGGTTACTTCTATTAAATGGAGTGATTTCTAATGATAGTTTTTTCATCTGATTCCGGTTGCAGTGTTGTAGTGACCACATGTGACCCTGGTAGTGGAATTGTAGCAATTAAATAGCAATTTGCGAATTTAGCCATTGCAGGCTTGAAAGATCAAAGGCTTAGATGGGTAGGAGTTTCGATTTTGACAACCACAGGAATTTTCAGCCTGTAGCTCGCAAATAGTTTGCAGGTAGCTAGAGGTGGCCAATTGAATATCAGTAACTTTTGCAGACTACATTACGGGCTTCGGGTAAATGTGATGTTGACACTTTATTAGGGCCCTATGTGTTTGAGGAAGGCTCCTTCGTGTACAGGGACTTTAAATCCAAAATGGAGTTACCTAAACAATATGGAAATAACGGAAATGTTTATACAGTCAGGTCCATAAATATTGGGACATCAACATAATTTTAATCTTTTTGGCTCTATACACCACCACAATATATTTGAAATGAAACGAACAAGATGTGCTTTAACTGCCTACTTTCAGCTTTAATTAGAGGGTATTTACATCCAAATCAGGTGAACGGTGTAGGAATTACAACAGACAGTTGCAATAGAGGTTTGGCAGAGCATCAGCATGGATGAAACCCAGTGCCTGGTGATGTCTATGCGTTCCAGACTTCAGGCTGTAATTGACTGCAAAGGATTTGCAACCAAGTATTACAAAGTGAACATTTTATTTATGACTGTTAATCTGTCCCATTACTTTTGGTCCCTTAAAAAGTGGGAGGCACATATACAAACTGTTGTAATTCCTACACCGTTCACCTGATTTGGATGTAAATACCCTCAAATTAAAGCTGGAATTCTGCAGTTAAAGCACATCTTGTTCGTTTCATTTCAAATCCATTGTGGTGGTGTATAGAGCCAAAAGAATTAGTTTTGTGTCGATGTCCCAATATTTATGGACCTGACTGTATGTCCCTTCAAAGGTTTTAGCTACTAGCAAAGATGTGTTCCTGATGTATACCAAGTTTGGGACACTCAAAAGTAGCCAATGGACTGGAAAGGTCAGTGTACATCCCAATCTCAAATAAGGCAGTGGCAAAAAGTGCTCCAATTATGAAATAATTATGAAACATATCACATGTCAGCAAGGTAATGCTTAAAGGTATATAGAAGTGTCCCTGTATTACCTTTTTCTAAACACATGCTACTTATAGCAGAAGCGCACATTGCATTGAGTCATTATATACCAAATATGACAGGCTTTATTTTCTTCACTGCTCTCATTACTTGTTGTAGGCATGCAATTATTTTGCTTTTTAGCAAATTATTGCTTTGGAAATACTGTCACTCACTAGCTGTTTTTCATTAATCCAAATGTACAACAGTTTCTCCATGTCCTCCTTTGCTTGGTCACAGACTTTACACCTCTAGCAACTTCGGCTCCTTCAATAGCTTCGTTATTTTCAGTATTGTAGAAATGATTGTTTCTTAGCATATTGTATAAGATTTATTTTATTTAAAAATAAAACTGGTTTTCCATATGCCAGAGCTGCTTACATAGGTAAAGTGAACCGCCCAATAGAAAAACTGAATTTGGATACAGGTGTCACCCTTTACTAACCTTCAAGCTAGCAATATCTGAATGCAAAGATCTACAGACCAGTGTCTGTCTGCTACTACTTTCTACAAGGGGACTACACACCCCATGATTCCATCCTGCCATCAGTGAATATTACATTGTATTAAAATGTATTAACTGCCTGTTATTGGCCAAAACAAATTATGAATTATATGCTAATTTTAGCAGGGATTTTCAGTGGTGAAAACTCTCAAAAGCTGCAGCTTGCAAACACAAGAGATTTAGCAAACATAAGAGTGAGTTTGTAAATATTTATTTTGAGATTTTTTCATGCAAACAAATGTTTTCACAAACTACTGATTCTGTTCTATCAGATGCTTCATAGACTATTTTAAAGCCTTTGACTGTATGGATCACTACACAATGTGGCAAGTTCTTAAACTCTTAAACACTGGGGTACCAGACCATCAGCCCTATTAAATTCAGCACGTAACGGAGCCTGCTAGACTATTAAATTGGCCTTGTACAGCTACACGCAAACGATCTGTGGGTTACAGGTGGAAAAACTCTATGGGCTGTCGAAATCAGAACTCCGTTGTCGCAAAGCCTTTGATCTGTCAAGCCCGTAAATATTACGTTCGCAAAACGCTATTAAATTGCTACGGATACACTGACATTCAAAAAGCCTACGGGTACTAGAGAGGACCTGCAAGGGGGTTAAAGTCCTATCCGTATCACTGTAAATGCCAACATCAACACACTACTCTATTTTATATTTTATTGTGTTTTATATCTTACTGTATTTTAAATTAAAGAGAAAGTGATGTTTGATATTAATATTAATAGCACAACATTCTCAAGCTCGCAAATCTGCAAGATAAAATAAAAAAAATTCTGTTTAATTTACGTGTTATATCGATCACGGCAATCAATGTGTTAATACATATAATGGAACTCGCATGGACTAGAATATCATATTTACTGATTTATTAATATTGCATTATTTCTGGAATGCGGGTCCAATCGTAACTCGTAATTCAAACCTGTACGGGATTGAAATCTAACCTCCATTTTTCAGTGACGTAATGATGATGATCTCTTTTACTATTGGCTTCGTCTAAACCCGTAACTACGGGTTTGACTAATTGATCATGTTCACGGCTGCACATGCAACGTGCGCAAGAATGGTTTACAGGTTTGGGAGTCGGCCATGCCTGTAGCGGACCTGACTAATTTAATAGCTCTGTAACTCAGCTGAATTTCAAGCCCGCAACCTTTGCAGGTATACCAGTGCATCTACGGGCTTGGAATTTAATATGGCCCTAAGTCATCTGCCTACTGAGAAATCTGTATGTGGACCAAGTAGCCATGGTAAGAACCGAATGGTGGTTCATGATAGGGAAAGGAGTGCAACAAGGTTGTATATTGTCACCCTATGTATTCAACTTACACGCGGAATTCATCACACATAAGGCCAGGCTGGACAAATCCAAAGCCAGGGTTAATATTGCTAGGAGAAATATAAACAACACCACATAAACAGATGATACTACCTGATGGATGAAAGTGAGATGAAAGTAAAGGGTGAAAAAAGAGAGTGCAAAAGTTGGCCTGCTGCTCATATTTAAAAAGACAAAGATCTTAGCAAACAGCAAAATCGGTTTCTGTTAAATGGATGGAGAAGAAATGAAAACACTGACAGATTTTATTTTCCCACACTCAAAGATCTCTCCAGATGGTGATTCCAGCCATGAAATTAAAAGGCATTTGCTTCTGTAGAGGAAAGCTATGGCAAGATTGAACAACCTATTAAAAACTAAAGATATAACCTTATCAAAGGTCAGCAGTAAAATTTACACCTTTGAATGGTGGTGCTGGAGAAATCCTCTTAGAGTCCCTGGGATTGCAAGAAGTCCCGATCAATCAATACAGGAAAACAAGTTAAACTGTTCACTGGAAGGTTTGATCATGAGGCAAAGCTCAAACATTTTGACCATATTATGAGAAGACAGGATTCCAAAGGAACCAAAGTGCAGTCTGCGCTTATAAGAATAAAATTGCAGCCTTTGCCTACAAGAATCAAAGTGTAGCCAGTGCCTAAAAGAACCAAATTGCAGCCTGTGCCCAAAAAAAATCAAAGTGCAGCCTGTGCTTATAAGAATCAACTTGTAACCTGTGCCTAAAAAAAATAATCAAGTTCAGTCTGTTCTTAGTTCAGAGTGCAGCCGGTGCCTAAAATAATAAAAGTGTAGCCTGTGCCTATAAGAATTAAAGTGTAGCCTATGCCTAAAATAATCAATATGCAGCCTGTGCTTATAATGATTCAAGTGTAGCCTGTGCCTAAAAGGATCAAAGTGCAGCCTGTACAAGAACCAAAGTGTAAATTGGGCTTACATCATGAGTTCGAAGAAGGATAGTGATACCACTCAGCAGATAATAAAAACAGTGAGAACCATGATAGAAAGGAAAAAGGAGATAATAGGTAAGTATCTGCGTGTGTGATCTCGCTGCTTAGTACAATATGCCTAGAACAATAACCTCTACGATACTGAAAATAAGGAAGCTATTAAAGGAGCTGGTGTGGCTAAAGGTGTGAAGTCTGTTACCAAGCAAAGGAGGAAATGGAGAAATTATTGTACATTTGGATTAACGAAAAACCGTTAGTGGGTGACAGTATTTCCCAGGCAATAATTTGCCAGAAAGCAAAACAATAATAAAAGACGGGCCTACAACAAGTGTTGAGAGCAGTGAAAAAAATAAAGCCAGTCATGTTTGGTTTGAGAATTCTAAAAGGAGAGCTGGCATTCACAGCATAGTGAGGCATGGAAAGGGAGTTTGGGGAGCTTGGGGAGTTTATAGACTATGTAGAGGCTGAGGCTTCTGTTCCCCAACAAGACTGAAACAGGGTTATTTTAGAAAAAATGCCTAACAGAACCTACGTCACTCAAACAGAACATACGTCACTGTTGGTGTGTGGAAACACTAGTGGGGATTTAAAAATGAAGCCTCTACTAGTCTATCACAGTGAGAACCCCAGAATTTTCAAAAGAGAATATGTGATAAAAAGCAAGTTAAGTGTAATGTGGAGGGCCAACCGCAAAGCCTGGGTAACTAGGCAGTTCTTCATTGAATGGATGAATTAAATGTTTGACCCCACTGTCAACATTTTTTGCAGGGAAAATAACTGCCTTTGAGGGCCATGTTAATAATGGACAATGCTCCTGCTCACCCTCCAGTCTTGGAGGACAACTTGCTGGAGGACTTTAATTTTATAGCTCTGAAGTTCTTGGACCCTAACACAACTCTTCTGATGCAACCCATGGACCAGCAGGTGTTGAGTAGATGGTGAGTATGGGTAACGCCTGATCTAACAAAGTGCTTGGGCCACCCTGCTGCGGATATGTCTGTAGAGGAAAAGAAAGTCTGCAAAGAACAATTCCGCATTGGAACCTGGAACATTAGAACTATGAACTAAGGCAAACTGGATGTGGTCAAACATAAGATGACAAAGTTAAACTTTGATATCCTGTGAATTAGTGATCACCAATGGACTGGAATGGGACATTTCGTATCAGACAACCATCAGAACTTCTACTGTACTCAAGAAACCTGCCGAAGAAATGCAGTAGATCTCATAATCGATCAAAGGGTGGTCAATGCAGTGCTTGGTTAAAACCCAATAAATGACAGAATTATTTCAATCTGAATCTAGTGTGAGCCATTTAACATCACAGTAATCCAAGTCTATGCTCCAACCATGGTTACTGAAGAGGCTGAAGTTGTGAAATTCTATGAGCATATTCAACAGGTTATAGATATAATACAAAAACAAGATGTTTTAGTAGGGCTGCACTCTTTCATTGCCCTATGAGGTTTTTAGAGCGGATGTTCCTGTATGACATAACAAGAAGACTGTCATTAGAGAGCTTTCGTGATTTCTACCCCATGCTTTCCTGCCACAAGCATTTTCCCATAGTTCTTTGTGGGGCTCAGCTAGGGTGTTGGTGTATGGCACAAAGGAAGCCCTTAGTCAGTTCTTAAAACCAGGGATCTTCCCTTTTTTCAGCATATCCCTTCTCACTGTGTACCAGGTGAGAGCTAGCAGGAGACGTTATAAGGCACTATCCTGACTGCAGCATCTCATGCCTATTTTACACAGACCCATGACAGCATATATTGGAGTAGAGATGGCTACTTCCTTGTATTCCATAATTTTGCTATTATAGGACCCCCTCTCATTTTCTCTTAGATACATTTATGAAGGTATTATCTGGACCCACGTTACATTATGATCACAGAACGGGACATTAGCGATAGGGCAAGATTAATTTCACACTTAAGTATCCTGGTGCAGTTCTTATTTATTTATTTTTTTAGCCTAACAAATAAAAGCTACATTTTATCTCTGCCACTTTTCATTTATATTGCAATTATTGGTGTTATGCGCCAGGGTTAAAGACCAGATTATATTGTACAATTTACATAGCTATCCTTCTATGGGACCAGTGGAAGGAGCCTCAGTTTAATAAATAAAGTAGGACACATTTTCAAATATACTTTTTTACAATCAACATTTATCTACAGTATGACGACATCTGCTGGTCACCTCTTTTTTATGTGTGAACCAAGCAACATAGTTAATTGCAACATTATAAATTTTCTATATAATAGCTATTATCACATTGACTGACAGTTGCAAAGCTGCAGTTAATTAAGAATAAATTCTTCCTAGCAATTATTGTTGACATAAAATATAACGTTCTATGTTTTGTATAAAAGAAACAAAATGCCATCCATAATTGTAACATTTTCCTAATTATATACAAAACATTTATCTTTGTTTAATAAGCATTAACTGCAAGTGAATAAAGAAACCCCAAATAACATTTTTACATATGCAAAGTAGTTTTTGTAACCAACATTCTTAAAGAACAAACAAACACGTTGACAGGAAAAGATAACATTAATTAAACTTTCATTATGTTAATTTGTTCATTTACGAAGGATTATGCATACTGGGAAACAGCACTGCATCATGAGCTGCCTCCTGCAAGCCCTATCAATGTGTCTTCAGAAAAAAATAGTCTTTGATTTGCAGGAACTAAACCAAAAGAACAAATCATAATCATTACTAGATCAAGACCTAGCTCATGCCTGTCAAAAAAGTTTTACATTTTTTTAAACAGTCTTTCATAATTTAAAGAACCACAGAATTCCCATGTTTACAGTATTTTATTTTAATGAACTAGATAATGAGTTAAATGTTTTTCCATAATAAGAAAATAAACAAATGCAAGCACAGATTTATCAACTACCATGTGTGTGGACATTGGTGCTATTTACTAAGGGCCACATTCAATTCCAAACATGTAACTTGATCGCAGACAGCCGAATGTCTGCAAGTGTGTTGTGGGCTCCCGTTGGTCTCCGATTGTGTTGCGATTCAGTTGCTAAGGCTGCAAGTTACGGGCCCCAAGCCAAAACCGTAAATGACGGGCTGGTTCAGAGCACTTCAGGGCGGTAACATAATCAATTCACCAAGCCCGTAACCGCCCATTTTGAATCAGAAAATAGAAAATGAGACTGTCATAATTACAGCAGTAAAACATGGAGGTTACATATCAATCAATTAGGTTCTGGGGTCCGATATGCGATCAGACTCGCAAATCCCCAAAATAAAGAGTTATGAAAATGAATGCTAATACTGTTCTAGTCCACATGGGTGGCCTGATTGATACCCAAGATCGATTTAACCCGTAATTACAAATACAAATAAATGTAATTTCCTACCCATTCGCGGGCTTGAGACTGTTCTGCAATCAATTATGTCTATCATCAGTTTCCCCATTATTTACAGTGCAGTAGTGATTTTTTATTTACATTTACAGTGGATATAAAAAGTCTACACACCCCTGTTAATGTGTCAGGTTTCTGTGCTGTATAAAAATGAGACAAAGATAAATCATTTCAGAATTTTTTCCACCTTTAATGTGACCTATAAACTGTACAACTCAATTGAAAAACAAACTGAAATATTTTAGGTGGAGGGAAGAAAAATAAAAAATAAAAATAATGTGGTTGCATAAGTCTGCACACCCTCTTATAACTGGGGATGTAGCTGTGTTCAGAATTAAGCAATCACATTCCAAATTGTATTAAATAGGAGTCAGCATACACGTGCCATCATTTAAAGTGCCTCTGATTAACCCCAAATAAAGTTCAGCTGCTCTTGTTGGTCTTTCCTGAAATGTTCTTAGTCGCATCCCACAGCAAAAGCCATGGACCACAAAGAGCTTCCAAAGCATCAGAGGGATCTCATTGTTAAAAGGTATCAATCAGGAGAAGGGTACAAAAGAATTTCCAAGGCATTAGATATACCATGGAACACAGTGAAGACAGTCATCATCAAGTGGAGAAAATATGGCACAACAGTGGCATTACCAAGAACTGGAGCTCCCTCCAAAATTGATGAAAAGACAAGAAGAAAACTGGTCTGGGAGGCTACCAAGAAGCCTACAGCAACATTAAAGGAGCTGCAGGAATATCTGGCAAGTACTGGCTGTGTGGTACATGTAACAACAATCTCCCATATTCTTCATATGTCTGGGCTATAGGGTAAAGTGGCAAGACGAAAGCCTTTTCTTACGAAGAAAAACATCCAAGCCAGGCTACATTTTGCAAAAACAAAACTGAAGTCTCTCAAAAGCATGTGGGAAAAGGTGTTATGGTCTGATGAAACCAAGGTTGAACTTTTTGGCCATAATTACAAAAGATATGTTTGGCGCAAAATCAACACTGCACATCATCAAAAGAACACCATACCCACAGTGAATCATTGTGGTGTCAGCATCATGCTTTGGGGCTGTTTTTCTTTAGCTGGAACTGGGACCTTAGTTAAGATAGAGGGAATTATGAACAGTTCCAAATACCAATCAATATTGACACAAAACCTTCAGCATGACAACGACCCAAAGCATACATCCAAATCAACAAAGGAATGGCTTCACCAGAAGAAGATTAAAGTTTTGGAATGGCCCAGCCAGAGCCCAGACCTGAATCCGATTGAAAATCTGTGGGGTGATCTGAAGAGGGCTGTGCACAGGAGATGCCCTCGCAATCTGACAGATTTGGAGTGTTTTTGCAAAAAAGGGTGGGCAAATCTTGCCAAGTCAAAATGTGCCATGCTGATAGACTCATACCCCAAAAGACTGAGTGCTGTAATAAAATCAAAATGTGCTTCAACAAAGTATTAGTTTAAGGGTGTGCATACTTATGCAACCATATTATTTTATTTTTATATTTTTCCTTCCCTCTACCTAAAAGATTTCAGTTTGTTTTTCAATTGAGTTGTACAGTTTATAGGTCACATTTAAAGGTGGAAGAAGTTCTGAAATGATTTATCTTTGTCTCATTTTTTTACAGCACAGAAACCTGACATTTTAACAGGGGTGTGTAGACTTTTTATATCCACTGTACAGTGCTATGAATAGGTGTTTAATCTCCTTGCGGTCCTCTCTAGCACTTGTAGGATTTTCTCCTTCATTTGCCGTTTACAGGTGTGAAAACATTTGCAGGCTTTGGGAAATCGAATTGAATAGCGATTTGCGATTTTAGCCTTGCGAAAGTGAGAGATCAAAGGCTTTTGGAGGCTGTAAGTTACGAGTTTAACCATCGACATTTTTTTAAACAAGTAATTCGGAAGCAATTCCGAGCCCCCCAAAAAATGCCAAAACTATTTCCAGTAGCTGAGATGTGCTTCACAGTATTTAGCATGCATTATTTCCTATGCAGAAAAAAATAGATCACAGCCCTTTCCACCTGATCTCAGCCACTTGAGATGTTTATTAATCCATCCATTGTACTTTTGTTATTTTCTTGTGTGTGCTTGTATTGAATGCTTCCATGGTGTAAAAAGTATAAATGTCTTAGATTCCCTCTTCAAAGCAGATGTATGCACACTGCCCAGTATCATTGAGTTTAACAGTAACATCATTAGAGGTGGCTCCCTGCATCCTTTGACAAACTAAAAGCGGTAATCTGTTTCTGACTTTTTTAAACATGTTTTGCCCATTATCTTACATAGTATAAATATTTTATTACAGTGGATCTGTAAGTTTACATTTCAAGCACATAATTACAAAATCAGTTGATGAAAAAAAAAATATGACATAAACAATCATTAGTTGACTTGGACCTTTCCTGTTTCATGTCATGTAGCAGTCACTAGGTGGCGCAGTGGTGCCTTTGTTTATTTTTATGGTTAGTGTTAAAGTTAGGTTTAGGGTTAGACTAAGGGTTTAGGAAGGTAGTGGCAGATGATAAGCTTTACAGAGTAATGTAGCACCGCTGTCTTACTATGTAAATCGTATCATCTACCATTACCCTAACCCTTAACCGTAACCTTAACCCCTAATCCTTCACCCTAAGTCTAGCCCTCACTCTAACAGCAAATTGAACAAAGATGCAGTGCTCTGCCCCCTAGTGGGTACTGTACACCACTGCAGGAAAAATCTGTGGACTTAAATAGATACTTTAGTTCCATACTTTATCTGTTCAAAAAAATATTAATGGCAAAAAGTTTTAGAAAGTTAAAAAATTAAAACAATA
Organism: Discoglossus pictus; assembly: GCA_027410445.1. Classification (NCBI taxonomy): domain Eukaryota; kingdom Metazoa; phylum Chordata; class Amphibia; order Anura; family Alytidae; genus Discoglossus; species Discoglossus pictus. Next base: position 60,868,241 of record CM050163.1, on the reverse strand, counting down.
TAAAATGTTACCACCTAACATATGCAGTTATATGTAGCCTTCTTTGTTGTATTGTAAAGATCTCTGTCAAGTAGATGGACCAACTGGTTAGGTCTTCTCCTCGGCAGGTTTCTGTGTATAATTGCTAGTGATCCTCTCAAAAGGGTGAGAGGCCTGAAGATCTGGGAAAAATGACTTTGTCCAGATGAATTATATGGCCTAGTGTCACTGGCTGAGCGCCTTGAATAAGTAGCTGCCACAGTTCAAATAGTGAATAGACCTTTGGCTTTGGATGTTTGTTTTTTATAAATGTTTATATGCATTCTATTGACTTAAGAATTCATTAGTTCCCATAAGTAATATTAAGAGGGATTTTAAGTGTATATAAATGTATGAATTGGGCAATTAAATCAGGCCCCTAATGTCTAACTTGCAACTGTTATTGTTGCCATGGTAACCTGAAGCACTTTATGTCAGGCTTTTCCCCCATCAGAAATGTCGTCACAATATCTGACACGTCAGCTTCAAACTCTTCTTCTGACTTGAAGGACAGATGATTTAATCAATTGTCTGTGGCATAAAAGTTCAAATAGCAATACAATGACTGACAGAAAAGGGGGGCCTCTTAAGACAACAGAGGTGACCAGGACAGCAATTACAAAAATAAGGAAAACATTTAAAGGCTATTTTTATTTTTTAACTTAGTAAACATGTTTGCCCTTTATCAATATTAGTTCTTTACAAAAGTCTAATAAAATATTTGTACTACAATGTCCCTTTAATATCCCTGTTCTACTAAATATTGAAACTGGACAACAAAGTTAATTCAACCAAATCTGGACCACGTCACAATAACAATTTCTTAAAGACATGTTGAAGTAGTTTTTGAATGTTTTAAATATGTGCATTTTTCACAGAGAAAATCAAACATACATTTTATTTTATCTGATTGTTTGTTGATGTTTAATTCCCAGCCCAATCTCTGCCTTACAACTCAGACAGAGTGTTCCTCCTCCTCCTAAGTGACTTCAACCAATCAGGTTTCAGGGGTGTGTTTCTATTAAACTCTATAGAAAAGCTTTTGGCTGACAGGGGGGGTGTGCCCAGAAAGTAGTGACATCATGTATAGAGGCGGGACCTCCTGCATTGTATGTCAGCTGCCAGCAGTCTTCTTTATGAAACACTTTAGATCAGCATTCCTGCTCCACACACACTAATACAGTATATACAAACATACATACATATGCATACACATTGGCACACACAGAGCTCATGCTTTCCCTGTGCCTTTGCTCTGCTTGTGGGAGGGACAGAGGCTGGTCACATGGGATGATTGACAGGACTCTGTCTCTGACTCAAATGTAGAAGTAAAAATCCTATGAGCACCAGATAGTGCTCGCAAGGAGGTTTAACCCCTGCCCGTAGCACTGTAAATGCAAATAAAAAGTCAATACTGCACTGTAAATGACAGGGAAATCGAGGAAAGACATTATTAGAATTAATTGCACAAAAGCCTCAAGCTCGCAATACATTTTTTTTATTTTTATGTTTCATTTCAGAGTTAATACATATCAGGCCACCCACAGGGACTAGAACAGTATCTGCATTCATTAATTGATCATGTTCCCACTCTTAAATGCTACATACAAGTGCATTGTTTAGGGTTTTAGCTGTCGGCCCCTAACTTGCGGGCTTGTTCAATTGAATAGCACCAGAATTATAGCAGAGTTCAAGCCCGCAGCACACCCGCAGACATATGGCCTGTACACCGTGAGATGCGGGCATCTAATTAAATAAGGCTCAATGTGTTCAGACCCCAGGGAGTAATAAGCTTGACATGTGTATTTTCAGTCTGAGGTAAGTCACAACCTAGAGCTAACTAGCAACTATTGGAAAAAAACAATCCCATTAGACTTCGACTGTATATGGGAAATTACACTGTATACTTGTTATACAGACAGGTCTATATACTTTTACTGCTTGATATCATAGTTTATCTTTGTGAGTTTGATTTTTGCTTGTTACAATATTAATACAGCGAAGACACAAACATTTGCTACCTTGTTCTTAAAAGAGCAGATTTTAAACATAGATTTTTTTTGAAAATCAGTGCTGCAGTAGCTAAAACAATAATTTAATCCATGTAAAGTGGCCAGGGTCCTCAAAAAATAACAATATGTTCACATCCTATGTTACATACAAGAATGTATAATTACTGTTGGTAGGGGAGAAAAGTCAATGTAAGAGATATCAGATACAACATGTGCAAAAGTTGTTCAAGTTTTAAGCTTGATTTTATTTCATGAGGCCCGAAAGCAAAAACGCTCATTGTGGGGCACGAACGTTGTGTGTTGTCTGAGGCCTATAATGAGCGGCAAAGCAGCTCATTGCAGGGCTCGCAAAAGTAAAGGGGGGAGAGGCCCGCAATGAGCGCCAAAAACGCTCATTGTGGGGCACAAACGTTGCGTGTTGTCTGAGGCCTACAATGAGCGTCAAAGCAGCTCATTGCAGGGCTTGCAAAAGTAGAGGGGGGAGAGTCCTGCGATGAGCGCCTTCACAAGTTAGAGGGGGAGCCTCGCATTGTGTGGCAAACAGCATTGCAAGGCTTCAAATGTTATTGCCGCCATTTTTCACAGGCAAGTCGCTAGTTATATATATTTAGCAGTTTATGGGGAGTATTCAATAACTCTATAACCCTTAACAAATGAATCTAACTACATCAATCCATCAGGAATTCCAAAAGGGAAAACATTTTTCCACATTCAACCTGCTATCTGATGGTGTAGGCCAGTTTAGTGTCTTCATTGGCCCTTTACAGAACATATAATGAAGGGAAGTGGAATACTCTACCTGTATCTATTTATAAATGTATATGTATATAAATGTAGACACATACATATATATATTTCCATGCCCTTGCAAGTATATATATATATATATATATATTTATTTATTTACATAGCTGGGCCATTATAGAGAGCCTATTTTATTTTAATAAAAAGTATAATTTTAAGAACGTATTTAGAAAGCCCAACAGCCTGGCAAAGAATTCCAATGTATAAATTAAAGTTACATTGTAAAATAAATCTTATAATATAATCTTCTTGTCGACAGATTCAACAAAAAGGATGGCACATAGCACTATGACAGCCAGTAGCAGTGTAATGTAGAGATGTCGCGAATAGTTCGCCGGCGGACTGTTCCCGGCGAACATAGCATTTTCGCGTTCGCGGCGAACTGCGAACATATGCGATGTTCGATCTGCCCCCTATACTTTATTATTGAGCAAACTTTGACCCTGCAACTCACAGTCAGCAGACACATTCCAGCCAATCAGCATCATACCCTGCCTTCCAGTGTGCAATACAGTCCTGAAGGACTCTTTTGATCTCTGCTGCAAGGACACACCTGTGAATCTCCCCCCCCCCATCATCATCCTCCCTTCACCTTAGCACCCAACCCTAACACCCCTCACACTTATCCCTAACACCTAACCCTAACATCCCTCACCCTAACACCTAACCCTAACACCCCTTACACATATCCCTAACACCCCTCACCCTAACACCTAAACCCCTCACACTTATCCCTAACACCCCTCACCCTAACCCTAACACCCCTCACACTTATCCCTAACACCCCTTACCCTAACCCTAACACCCCTTACACTTATCCCTAACACCCCTCACCCTAACACCTAACCCTAACACCCCTCACACTTATCCCTAACACCCCTTACCCTAACCCTAACACCCCTCACACTTATACCTAACACCTAACCCTAACATCCCTCACCCTTACACCTAACCCTAACACCCCTTACACTTATCCCTAACACCCCTCACCCTAACACCTAACCCTAACACCCCTCACACTTATCCCTAACACCCCTCACCCTAACCCTAACACCCCTCACACTTATCCCTAACCCCCCTTACCCTAACACCCCTCACACTTATCCCTAACACCTAACCCTAACATCCCTCACCCTAACACCTAACCCTAACACCCCTTACACTTATCCCTAACACCCCTCACCCTAACACCTAACCCTAACACCCCTCACACTTATCCCTAACACCCCTCACCCTAACACCTAATCCTAACACCCCTCACACTTATCCCTAACACCCCTTACCCTGACCCTAACACCCCTCACATTTATCCCTAACACCTAACCCTAACATCCCTCACCCTAACACCTACCCCTAACACCCCTTACACTTATCCCTAACACCCCTCACCCTAACACCTAACCCTAAAACCCCTCACTCTTATCCCTAACACCCCTCACCCTAACACCTAACCCTAACACCCCTCACACTTATCCCTAACACCCCTCACCCTAACCCTAACACCCGTCACACTTATCCCTAACACCCCTTACCCTAACCCTAACACCCCTCACACTTATACCTAACACCTAACCCTAACATCCCTCACCCTAACACCTAACCCTAACACCCCTTACACTTATCCCTAACACCCCTCACCCTAACACCTAACCCTAACACCCCTCACACTTATCCCTAACACCCCTCACCCTAACACCTAACCCTAACACCCCTCACACTTATCCCTAACACCCCTCACCCTAACCCTAACACCCATCACACTTATCCCTAACACCCCTTACCCTAACCCTAACACCCCTCACACTTATCCATAACACCCATCAACCTAACACCTATCCCTAACATTCTCACACTTATCCCTAAGACCTAACACTCCTCACACTTATTCCTAACATGCCTCACCCTAACACCTAACCCTAATACCCCCTTACACTTATCCCTAACAGCCCTTACCCTAACACCTAACCCTAACATCCCTTACCCTAACACCCATCACACTTATCCCTAACACCCCTTACCCTAACCCTAACACCCTTCACACTTATCCATAACACCTATCAACCTAACACCTAACCCTAACATTCTCACACTTATCCCTAAGACCTAACACCCCTCACACTTATTCCTAACATGCCTCACCCTAACACCCCTTACACTTATCCCTAACACCCCTCACCCTAACACCCCTCCCACTTAGCCCTAACACCCCTCACCCTAACACCTAGCCCCCTCACCCTTATCCCTAACACCCCTTACCCTAACACCCCTCACACTTATCCCTGTGTCTCTTCCCCCCCTTATCATCAAGGGAGTGGGCAGGATGATGAGGGAGGGGCAAGATACACAGGGGAGGATAATGAGGGAGGGGGTAAAGAGATACAGGGGAGGGTGATGAGGAAGGGGGTAAAGAGACACAGGGGATGATGATGAGGGAGGGGGGAAGAGACACAGGGGAAGATGATGAGGGAGGGGGAAAAGAGACACAGGGGAGGATGATGAGGGAGGGGGGAAAGAGACACAGGGGAGAATGATGATGGAGGGGGGAAGAGATACAGGGGAGGATGATGAGGGAGGGGGTAAAGAGATACAGGGGAGGATGATGAGGGAGGTGGGAGGATGATGAGGTAGGGGGGATGAGACATAGGGGAGGGTGATGAGGAAGGGGGGAAAGAGACACAGGGGAGGATGATGAGGGAGGGAATAAAGAGATACAGGGGAGGATGATGATGGAGGGGGATGTTAGGTTATTTATGCCATTTATGTATTAAAACCAGACTCTGCATCAACTATGTAATTTTCCGTGGGAGTTTTGACATGGATCCCCCTCCGGCATGCCACAGTCCAGGTGTTAGTCCCTTAAAACAACTTTTCCATCACTATTGTGGCCAGAAAGAGTCCCTGTGGGTTTTAAAATCCGCCTGCCCATTGAAGTCTATAGCGGTTCGACGGGTTCGCCGGTTCGCGAACATTTGCGGCGGTTCGCGAACCGAAAATTTCATGTTCGCGACATCACTAGTGTAATGTACTGAAATACTCTGAGATTTAGCAAGGATGTGAAGAAGGGTCTCCTGCACCATTCACTTCTCACCAGTTTTCTGCAATTAATACACAACACATACACTCTTTGATTTTACTAATATGCTAGAATTAATATATTCCTTTGCTTAGAAACCTAAAACCAAACCAATTTAAGAATTCTCTACGGTTCCTATCCCATTGCGTATTAGCAATGAATCATTTTAATATCAAAACCATGGTTGGCCAAGATTTATATCTAAAATAAATAGTTGCTATAAAAAAATCAACACTTACACAACTGAAACTGCTTTCACTACAAAACAGAAAAGCTGAGGTTTATTCTCAGACTACCCTCATTATACTTACAAGCTGCCAAAATCTTCCTTTGCTGTGATTTGCAGTTCAGAAAAGATTTTAACATTATGTCTTGTGGTTCTCAGATATACAAAAATACAATAAAGTCTGGAATAGAATAAAAGCAAACCATTTAAATACATAGAGATGTGACATGTTTACTTTTATTGATATGTTATATTTATGTGGAGACCCCCATTGTCACTTATGTACAATTGCTCCAGTGTTTGTTTTGACAGCTTGTTCTACTTGTTTTAGTCTTTGACTAAGAAAGTTACAGCTTTTTTTAATTAAGATGTAAAGAAAATCTGATTTAAGACAGCATCGTGCTGACCTTACATTTCAGATATGTTGTTACAATATTTCAGTGTTACTGAAGAAAGAATGCCATTGCATAAATTGGTGTCTTGTTTGTTGTTAAATGACATCTGCAGAACTTCACATGATAATTGCAAGGAAAGTATAGGTCTAAAAAAATAATGCGTACAATTTACCAATTATATGAAATTATGATGAAGTGGGAGGCACCATATTTATTTCTGATGATCTGCTTCTACTATAAACCATTAAATTATTTCAATACAATCAGTGAAAAACTCAATAATTTCCAACGCCTCTCCCTGAGAAACAGCTGCAATTGAAATTAATGAATCCTTCATACTAGTGATTTCAACAAGACTGAAGGGTCTTGAAAAGAAGGGCTTCTTATAGTAGAGGGGAATAAGTATAATAATTAATAATAATATTCCGAAACTGGACAATTAGTAAGTGTATATAACATATAACGTATAGAAGAAAGACACTTTAATTGTAAATCCCTATATAAATTATAACAAGGAGAAATGCTTAAAATACAAAATGTATTAATTAATTTTAAAAAGACAAAAAATTGTAATAATCACGACGATTAAAAAATAAAATATACATTCTTTTGTAAAAAAATTATATATATTCAATCTAAAACACACATTAACGGCAGATTGTACTATCTCAGAGACACATGTATAGCACCTTCTTTAATAGATTTATTCTATGTATAAAATAGTAACACCTATTATAAATTTCTTATCATAGCACTGAGCACTTTCTCTAATTATTCTATCATAATATATTTTTTTGCACAGTGCACTTTATTCTTATATCTGTCTTAATTTCTTGATATCTGCCTGTTCTAAAAACATAGATCCACATTTACTTAGATTTGTGTATATTATATACCAATAGATTGATTATTAGAAGTTATACCAGTATTTATTTGACCATCAGTGGAAAATCAACATATATTTTATTTTTTAATCGTCATGATTATTACAATTATTTGTCTTTGAATTAATACATTTTGTATTTTTAGTATTTCTCCTTGTTATAATTTATATAGGGGTTTACAATTAGAGTGTAAGTGTCTTTCTTTCTTCTATACATTATAGTTTTTCAATCTTGCAAGTTGCTTTGGAAACACATTTGATTTTAAGCTCAAAGACAGGACCCACCATTCTTTTGAAATGTGTTAATTTTGTTTTTGCCTTGTACTTAACCCCTGTATAAATTTCTAAAACTATTTTCCAATTATCGTCTAGTTCTTCAAAAGATTACCATTTGCCTTTAAATTAAGCAAAATATATGAAATAATGACAATACGTATTTTACTAATCACGTTTTTTAGCCGTATGGCAAAATAAAATCTGTTTACCAATCACTTACTTTAATTTTACTTATATTACAACCATTTCACATGGAAAATTAATGAATAAAAAGTTATTATAAATATTTTTTCCATAAATTAAAGTAAATAATGATAACACTCTCTGCATATGTGATGATAGTCCCAACAAATAATATCCCTTAAAGGGCCACCACACTTACAGGTTTAAGACCCCTGCACCTAGCTCACCCTTTTTCTATGACGAGGCAATTCATTAAAAAACATAATTGGGAACCCCTGGGCATTCACATGGAGGGCAAACTAAGTGTCCTTAACTAGGCACACCCTAGCCCTTAGTTGCCCATGAGGGCAAGTGGGGGCATCCTTACTCAAACTCTCTAACACCTAAATCTCCAGTGGGTATGGTTATCAATGATGACCCTCACTCCCTACTCCTAATTCCTTTGGGGGTCTGTTGGTCAGTAATGACAACCTACTCTCTTACCCTGCCATCCACAGGCATCAATACATATTGACCACAAGGGCCCAATCCCTATCCCTCATGGTCTCTAACCTTACCCTCCCCCAGTACACTATCCCAATACTAAACTACAATTACAGGCCTGAAATAAAAATACAGTAAAAAAAACACTGCAGCAAAAAATCCATTACATTAAATTAGAAATAATTTCATAAAGAAATATTACAATTAAAATATTAAAAATATTACAATTAAAATGAAAAAAATATTAAACCCAAAAAAAGATTATTAATAATACATTACCCTTCATGGACCCAGCGACATCCTGAATCCTGTCTTCAGAGCTGGTAAGTGGGCATATAATAAATTGAATAAGTTGAATAAATATTGATTGAAACCCATGGATCTTTTTTTTAGTCAATTGAGGAGCTTTCAATGACAAATAAGATATTCTTTTCCTTACCCCTGTTTTTATTGCAAATTTCTAGGCTTCTACTAGTGTAAAAGAACAAAAATGTGTCAGAATCAGGTTGATATTAACCTAACAGAGAAGATTGACATCCCTTTTTCTGATTGGCCGATAAGAATAGAGTATGCTCATATAGTTGCCCATCTATGATTTCCAATAGAACAGACAAATAGAAAGGGGAACAGAGGGTGTGTAATCCATTCTCCGATTGGACAGTTTAAAACATTCACAAACAGGTGTGTTTTGCTTTTTCCAAATATAGGTCTCAGAGCACAAACATACATCAGAGTTTAGCCGCTCTTGGGGTCTTGGGCTCTGCCAGCCAAAAAGACCTTAAAACTAAAGTATTTCCTGTTAGTTTCAATGAAGTTTTAACATGTTTTACATAATATTTTCGCATGCAAATATCATTTTTTTTGTATTTAAAACATGCTTTTTTAAATGCTTGTAAATAAAAACCCATTTGTTTTCCATGTCCCTTTAAATAAAATAAAACTTTAATTTAAATGACAAAATAACTAATAGAATGGTCATGATCTTTCTCCCACTTACCTAATCTGTCTTTGCACAACATTTACGGATGCTCTTGTACTATCCAAATCCGTAGCATATGTGCCCTCATCTTTCTTTACATCAGGTGTGCGGTGACTTTGTTGAGACATAGTTTACATATTTTGTGAACCAGGATACGGCCTGGGTTTTATCTACATCTACTCAATTCCCATTGATGCACTGATCCTGTCCATGAATTGTTTTTTGCCAAATTTAGGATGGACATCATCTTGGGCCTCTATAAAGCCAGAGCAGTTGTTTTTCTTTATTTGCTGCAATTCTGTTTTTGATCCCTGCTGCCAGCCCTGACCATTTGGTCCGTTCTTAGACCTTGCCTCTGGGCCCTTTCTGCTTTGTAAATTCAGACTTCCTTTATAAAGTATTTATACCTGCCCGGGCTTTACAATAACCACTGAAACATTCTCACTAGAGTTTTAACAATGTCGATCTATACTTTTACTTACATAGGCCCTCATTCCATTGCAATTTGGCCAATTGAATAGGGCTCTAAATAATCACATAACATATTTTTTAAAGAAGTTTTTAGTTAGTAAACATCTATCCAAAAGCAAGGTTTTCACTAACTAAAAACTTCTTTAAAAAAAATATGTTATGTGCTTATTTAGAGCCCTATTCAATTGGCCAAATTGCAATTGAATGAGGGCCATAGTAATTAAGGTTGAAAAAAGACTTTCAGTCCATCAAGTTCAACCTTATAAGATCTCCTCTGATCTGCAATATGCGGATTAGTTATTAATGAATTTGTTGTTAATTACTAATCATCTACTTATATTTTTTAATTATTAATTAATCCAGATCAAGGCAAACAGAAAAAAAAAACCAAGTGAAACATAGCCAATCGTCTCAAAGGGGGAAAAAAAATCCTTCGTGACCCCAGATACTGGCGATCGGATTTCTCTCTGGATCAATACTCTCTCGCTGATTATCCAGGATAACCCTGAATTCCCTTTTTTAATTAGAATTAAATCCAGTCCCCTTTTAAAGTTATCTATCAAATCCGCTGTCACCACCTCCTATGGTAGAGAATTCCACAGATTAACCACCCTTACTGTGAAGAACCCTTTTCTTTCTTTAAGGTGAAATCTTTTTACTTCTAACCTCAAGGGATATCCTCTTGTCAGTTGAAAACCTCTTGGCACAAAAAGCTCCCTTGACAAATCTTTATACTGACCCTGGATGTATTTATATCATGTAATCATATCTGCTTTTAGACTCCTTTTTTCTAGAGAAAATACGTTTAGTCAGTCTTTCTTCATAACTTAGCCCCTCCATTCCCCTTATTAGTTTTGTTGCCCTCCTCTGTGCCTTTTCCAGCTCTAAAATGTCCTTTTTATGAAGTGGTGCCCAATATTGTACCCCATATTCCAAATGAGGGCATACTAGAGATTTGTATAGTGGCAGCATTATATTTGCTTTCCTTGCTCTTATACCCTTCTTAATACAGGCTAATATTGTATTTGCCTTTGCAGCTGCTGCTTAGGTTTGAGCACTGTTACCTAGGTAGTTATCTACAAGTACTCCTAAATCCCTTTCCATATCTGATACCCCTAGATTTGCTCCATTAAGATTATAAATTGCATGGCTATTTTTCCTTCCCAGATGCAGAACTTTACATTTATTAATATTAAAACTCATCTGCCATTTAGATGCCCATTCCTCAATTGTATGTAAATCCCTTTGAAAGGAAAGCACATTATTACCTGATTTAATTACCTTGCACAACTTCGTGTCATCAGCGAAAATAGAGATACTACTTTCCAGTCCCACCTCTAAGTCATTAATAAATATGTTAAAAAGGAGTGGACCTAATAGTGAACCCTGAGGAACCCCACTTACCACATTAGTCCAATCTGAGTATATTCCATTCTCAACAACCCTTTGCTTCCTGTCTTTTAGCCAGCTCTCAATCCATGAGCAGATATTTACTGCAATTCCTGTATCCCTTAGTTTGCACAATAGTCTCCCAATTCTGCAACATACATGCCGCATTAATATGCACTATAACAAGTAATGCTGAATAGGATAATTTACCAAATTTACTAAATATCTGGGGTGCTCTTTTCCTCTGGAAGTTCTTTTTTCTACACTCAACTGCACATTAAATTGAAGTATTTTCTATAACTAAAATCATGATTAATGTCCCATTAAAGAGCTACTGTAACTCATCAGTAATATGAAAATACTAACGACTTGCCCGTCAAAAAATGACGGTCAATAAAATTTGAATTCTGTGAAAACTGTTTGCCACACAATATGAGTCTCTGACATGCTTCACCTTTTTTTTTATTATGTCCAAAGAAATACAACATTTTGAATAAAACTTTAAATTTTTTTAACTTTCAACTTGTATTTCACCAACAGGTATATAATATATATTTTTTCAATATTAACTCTTTTAATTGTCATATATGGAATAAGAATATAACAATGTTTTTAAAGTTTTCAGGAATACATATTTTAAACCATAACATAAACGTTTGTAACATGCAACTTGTATTTGAAACAATCGTGAACCTTTTTTTTTAACAATACTAACATTTTGAATTGATAGTTATCCATGAATAACAGACGATTATGTAAACTTTCTGTAAATAACTATTTTGAACAATGAGATGCTTTGTAACATTCATTTTTTTTTTAAAACACTTGTTAAACTAAATTGGCATTGAATCCAGAGGAAGGCAAACAATAAAAAAAAAACATTGAAACTTGGCCAATTGTGTCAAAGAGGGAAAAAAAATAATTCCTTCCTGACCCCATTAACTGGCGATCTGATTACTCCCTGAATCAAAACTCTCTATTTAAATTATACAGTTCAATGTATTAACAAATGATGAAACTTGTAGTAACATAAATCCTTGACTATATACAATATAGAATGAACTAACTTTTCACAACTTTGAAAATGCAATGTTAACATGTTAAATAGAAACATAAAACAATAACATTTAACCTTCAAATTAAATAAAATGCCACCTAATTGTTTTGTGGGGCCAATCATGTAAAAAGGTAACTTCTAACACATGCCAATCTGTATAACCACTGTTTACTGTTGTTTTTCTTTTTTTTTTTCTTGGTGTTCTTTCTGCAAATGGCACATAGACTTTCCTAAGTGAAATAGTGGTCCCCTATTTAAAGAGTCCCAGAGAGCTAAAATGTTCTCCTGGAAGTAAAACCACTGTTCTCTAGAGTTTCTTATTGAAATACTGGTCCTTTAAAATCAGTCCGAGTAACATAAAATGTTGTTGTCGAAATGAAACCACTGTCCTCTATATTTACATCACCTCATAGTACACAATGTTTTTTGTAAAAAGGCTTCCATCTTCCAATAAATCACCCTGCCTTTGGTTTTCTTCAACATGTACTTTAATTTCCTTTGGATTATTGCATCTTGAAAATGCAACATATAGTTGGCCATGTGCAAACACAGTTTTCTTCAAAAAAATACCCACAGACTTAAAAGTTTGTCCTTGAGATTTATTGATGGTCATGGCAAATGCCATGATAATGGGAAATTGTCTCCTTTGAAGGACAAAAGGCAAACCACTATCACTTGGAGCCAAATCAATTCTCGTTATAAGAACTGGTTCGCCTTTATGGGTACCACTCATAATTTCTGCATGTATAAAATGATCCTTTAAATCCTTCACAATTAATCTGGTCCTATTACAAAGTCCTTTTTTGGGATTCATATTTCTCAATAGCATGACAATTACCCCTTTTTTAAGTTGCAAAACATGTGGTGGCATTCCAGAGAGAGTTAAAGAATTAATAAATTCCATACTAAAGTTTGCTTCACTATCTTTGTCGTCAGCCAGAACAGAATCTGCACTGTAATAGTTTTTTTTGGGAGCATTGATTAATTTTAATAGTTTGTTGTTTAGATTCAAGGCATCTATATTTTTGGATGTCAAAATGACTTTCTGAATAATATATATCTGAGTAATCCTCGTTATTGATGGTATTAAGGAAGATTGTCAAAATGAATGGTTCTTTTGAAATAATTTCTGGTGGAATTTGTACAGCATCATCAGGTAGATTATTTACCATTTCAGATGCGTTATTGTGTAGATTGTCGTAAAATGGCGGCGATATTGTATGTGTTATGAGCAGCAAAAGGATTTTCCGTCTTTAGTAACAGTCCATTGTACTACCTCGTACGTGCCTTGTCAAACTTCTACGTGTCCGGCTATGTTTTGCGCGCTTCACAGTCATGTAGCCTCGTTTTCATTTTTTTGGGCGGCCATTTTTTTCCTTGCTCGGGCGAATTTCGAGTGGCGAAAATCGTCTAAATCGAGTTAAATTCGCATTCCAGCTCACTGACAGACGTACTGGCTGTTGCCCCATGCTCTGTGTGATGTGTTTGTATTTTTTTCTGGTGTATTTAGTGTGTTTTTACTGGTTTTTGGTTTGCTCGTGTCAGCCGCTTAGTTCGTATTTGTACGACTCGTATTGTGGTTTTTCGAAGTATTACGACTCATATTTGGAGTCGTAATTGTTTTTTCTTCTAAGTTCCGCGGTCGTCATGTTTGATGGGCTAAGTGCTGCGAGTTTTGTCCTGTGGTGTGTGGCGCCGTAGGAGTAAGTGCTGCGACTTAAGGTTTGTGTGTGGGAGTTTTGTGGGTTTGTTTGAAGCGCCATAGGAGTAAATAGCTGCGAGTTAAGGTGTGTGTGGGAGTTTTGTATGGTGCTTTAAGGCGCCGTTGGGAAAGTGCTGGGAGTTAACACTGCGGGGTTGTGTTGTTACTGTTTTGAGGCGGAGTAGGACAAAGGATTATGCAGGGTTGTGTTGTTCTAAAGTCATGCGCCTTAAATCCTCCACCTTCCGCAAATGCGCTTTGCGAGGGACGTGACGGTGCTTCGTAGTTTGACAACTATTATTTTTGATCTGTACTAAATATCAGTATAAGCAACTATTATATTCACTATTGAAAGACATTTTTAATGAGCACTTAGGGCCATATTCTACTAGCTACCGTATATACTCGAGTATAAGCCGAGTTTTTCAGCCCTTTTTTTAAGGCAAAAAAGGACCCCCTCGGCTTATACTCGAGTCACTCTCCCCCCCCCCGTGTCTCTCTACCCCCACGTGTCCCTCTAACCCCCCCCGTGTCTCTAACCCCCCCGTGTGTCTCTATCCCCCCCGTGTGTCTCTAACCCCCCGTGTGTTGAGGAGGGGGGTTGAGGAGGGAGGTTGAGGATGAGGAGGGAGGATGAGGAGGGAGGTTGAGGATGAGGAGGGAGGTTGAGGATGAGGAGGAGGTGTTGAGGAGGGGGGTTGAGGAGAGAGGATGAGGATGGGGGGGTTGAGGAGGGGGTTGAGGATGAGGATGGGGGGTTGAGGAGGGAGGATGAGGATGGGGGGCTTGAGGAGGGGGTTGAGGATGGGGGGTTGAGGAGGGAGGTTAAGGAAGGGGTTGAGGATGGGGGGGTTGAGGAAGGAGTTGAGGATGGGGGGTTGAGGAGGGAGGTTGAGGATGAGGAGGGAGGTTGAGGATGAGGAGGAGGGGTTGAGGATGGGGGGTTGAGGAGAGAGGATGAGGATTGGGGGGTTGAGGAGGGAGGATGAGGATGGGGGGCTTGAGGAGGGGGTTGAGGATGGAGGGTTGAGGAGGGAGGTTGAGGATGGGGGGGTTGAGGAAGTGGTTGAGGATGGGGGGTTGAGGATGAGGAGGGAGGTTGAGGATGAGGAGGAGGGGTTGAGGATGGGGGGTTGAGGATGGGGGGTTGAGGAGAGAGGATGAGGATGGGGAGGTTGAGGAGGGGGTTGAGGATGGGGAGGTTGAGGAGGGGGTTGAGGATGAGGAGGGAGGTTGAAGATGAGGAGGGAGGTTGAGGAGGGAGGTTGTAAATGGCAAATGAAGAAGAAAATCCTGTGTTAGTGTGCTAGAGAGGACCCGCAAGAGGGTTAAGCATATATTCGTAGCACCGTAAATGCAAATAAAATATCAATACTGCACTGTAAATACCGGTAAAAGCGATGACAGACATTAGAATTAATTGCACTACAGTCTCATGCTCGCAAATCGTCAGGAAATAAAATGTATTTTTAAGTTTCATTTTGGGGTTATACCGATCTTGGGAATCAATGAGTGAATACATATAAGACCACCAATATGGACTAGAACAGTATTGGCTTTCATTTTCATAATTCTGTATTTTGCGGTTTTGCGAGTCTGACCTTAACCTCCATGTTTTACTGCCGTAATAATGGCGGTCTCATTTTCTATTGGCTGATTCGAAATGGGAGGTTACGGTCTTGCTTAATTGATCATGTTCCGCCCTGGACTGCTACGAACCAGTGCATGGTTTATGAAGTCGACTTTGGCACAGTAACTTGCGGGCTTAATCAATTGAATCACTCCAAAATCGGAGATGAATGGGAGCCCGCAGCACACCTGCAGACATATGATCTGGATCCTGTGAGATGCGGGCTTGCAATTGAATCTGGCTCCAGGTATTTTATTACACTGTGGCAATAAATATGCAAGCTGATACCAAGTGAATCTGCTATGGAGAAGCAAAACAGTACAAAAATATAATTGCCTGTTTTTTTTCTAGTTCTGGAACATTAAAGTGGCGCATTAAGGAATCAGGCTATTCAACCAGTAGAAATTGCCTCATGCAAGTTGTAAGTTTTAACCACTAGATAAAGCACCTTACATGCTCTCCACCATCTTTAGAATGCTTCTCAATAATCATGTAAGTTAAAACTGCAAATAGATCTACTTTCTTGTGCCAATATTGCTTTCTCTAAAAATACTTCCCTTAAGGGAGCTAGTGCTTTGTATGCTATGAGTTTACCTGCTTTCTAACGCTGATTAGTCCTTCTACATTTTCTGCCAGAACTAGCAAATAATAATAAAACCCTGTGTCCTTGCATTGATTACAGTAAGTTTAATCAAATAAAATAAATATAATTTCCTGTGTTTCTCCCCTTATTGGGTAAAGCTTTGTATCTCTTTTTCATTCAAGTCAATGAAGGTACATGTTACATTAAGATGTCACAATGCAGCAATCTACAGATCGTTAGATGCAGCACTCACACATACACACATGTATATATATATATATATATATATATCCCCTTCTGGATCGTTGCCTTGTCATGGTGAAGGGGCTTGTGTACCTTGATGAAGCTGTGAGCTATACCATGTAGGGTCAGCCAAGATGGGCAGGTCATGGCAGTGAGGTCAGACAAATCGCGGTCCACTGGAGAAAGAACTGGCAACCCACTCCAGTATCTTTGCTAAGAAAACTTTATGGACAGGCACAACCAGAGACATAACGATATGGCACTGGAAGATGAACCCCTCAGGTCAGAAGGTGCCTACTACATTACTGAGGAAGAGCAGAGGGAAAGTACAAGTAACACCAGATCTGAAGAAGTGGTTGGGCCAATGCCGAAAGGACACCCAGCTGCGGATGTGTCTGAAGAGGAAAGGAAAGTCCACTGCTTCAAAGAACAATTCAGAATAGGAATCTGGAAAATTAGAACTATGAATCAAGGCAAACTAGATGTGGTCAAGAATGAAATGACAAGGTTAAACATTTTTTTTTTTTTTAAGTTTCAATTTCTAGGTTTTTATAGAGAGATTGGAATTGGTCCCAAAGTTCCTATTTAGATGTCACTTTAGCAAGTGCTCTCATATCTGATTCTACTTAATCTATTTCAATATCCCTGTTTCTTGAAACTGTCCTTTCTATTTCATTCCATAATAGAATTATACCCTTCTTCCAAGTATATGTATAGTTATCTCTAATTCTTTAGTTTTTAATTTTTGAAAATTCACATGAAAGAGAAGTAGTTCTGGAGATGTTTCTACTTCTCGTTCAATAATTGTGGAGATATAGGACATACAATTCTCCCAAGACGTTTTAATCTTGTTACATGACCACCACATGTGTAACTGTGTACCTGAATCAGCACAGTCTCTCCAACAATTTTTAAATTGGAGATTTGGATCAAATTTGTATTAACATGCTGGTACTAAATACCACCTTTGTATTGTCTTAAAGAGTGTTTCTCTAAATGAAACACATTTAATAGTTCTTTCAGTTATTTCATATGCTTTAAACCACTCCTCTTTTGTAAATGTCTTATTTAAATCCACCTCCCATTCTTGCATAGCAGGTGTTTTAGTGTCATCAATAATTGATCTAATTCATTTATAGAGGTTGGAAATCGTATTTTGTTTATCACCAAAAAGTGTCAATTCTCTAATATTCCTGATGTTAAAGTCTGATTTAGAAATTGCCTGTTTCAGGGAATTGAGTCCTAACCACCAATCTCTACGTACATCATTTGCCTTCCTTAGTTCTTCAAAGGTTTCAAAAGAACCATCATGATATAGATCAGCTAGTAAGTAACTTAGTAAGTAAGTAAATGTCCTTGCCATTTTCACATATATTTAGAAATACCTTTATCATATAGTGCCTCCATCAGGGTATTGGGAGATAAAAAGGGTATAAGCTTATATCTATTATTAGACTGGTACCATGTTCTCAGTAAATTCTGAATAACCAAAGACCGCTTCCTTAATTAGTTTTTTTGTATATCCTTATACCAAATTAGATTGTTTAGCTCAAAGTCGTGTGTCAAAAATCTCTCTATCTGATAGAATGGTAGGCTTTGTTCAGAGCCACACACTCTCAATATATGTAAAAGATGTATTGCATCATTATATTCTAGTAGATTGGGAGAGGCTTAACCTCTGCATGGAATATCTTTCTTAATACGATTTTCTTTTCTTCTTATAAATAAATTGATCTATCAACTTTTGATGTTTGTCTATCAGAGATTTTAGGATTTTTAGAGGAATATTCCTCAAGTATGTAATTTTTGGCAATATCACCATTTTAATGGCTACTATTCTTCCAATCCAGTAAAGATGTAAATTTCCCCATTGTAGTAAAATCTTACTTATATGATTATATCATTTATTGAAATGAGTGGGGACTAATGATAAATTAAATTTGTAGTGAGTTGTATGCCAGATGTGTTAATCCGTTTTTATTCCAATTGAAAGAAAAAGTATCATTGAGTTTAGTGGTCAATTAATTATCTATATTTAACAACAAAATATCAGTTACAGTAGAGTTGAGTTTATTGTAAGACATTTTACTGTACAATTCAATAGTATGCAATAAAGCTTTCAAGGATTTCAGAGGGTTAGATAGAGTGATAACCACATCATCCGTGAATAAAGTGGTTTTGTGTTGTATAGGCCCAATTTGAATCCCTCCAATATTTTTTTCATTTCTGATTAGCTCTGCTAGAGGCTCAATTATCAAAACAAAAATGAGAGGGGACAGAGGACAACCATGGCGTGTTCCATTTTTAATTATAAGATTATCAGAGCCAGTGGTATAGGCTGTAAAGTTGGAATATAGCACCTTAACAGCATAAGAGCCAAACTTGCCTAAGTCAAGCTTCTCTAACACTAATTCCAGGAAGTCCCAATTCATCCTATCAAACGCCTTTTCAGCGTCTAATGATAAGGCCATTGCTGCCATACCTTCTTGCTCTAAAAATCTGAATAAGTAAATTAGTTTTCTGCTTTTATTGATGAAGCCTATTTGATCTAACTTTATTAGGTGTGACATTAAAGAGTTAAGCCTTACCGCAAGAATACTTGCATACATTTTCACATCTTTATTGAGCAATGATATGGGCCTGTAGATTTTGTAATCAGTGTTATCTTTTGCAGTTTTTGGAATGGGATCAATTGCTGCTTAAAGGGTTTCCAAAGGGGCAGCTCTCACATTTTTTATTTCGTTAAACATATTTTTCAAGTATTTCAACAGAGATGGCATAAATGTTTCATAGTAGATATTTACAAAGCCATCAGGGCCAGGTGCTTTATTTGCCTTAATTTTAAAAATGTATATTTCTATTTCTTTATCTACTATATCTTCCTCTAGGGTCATTAGTTGTTCCTCAGCTATTTTAGGTAGTTTTATCATAGATAAAAACTCTGTTATCTGTTCCCTAGTTGTGTTTTTGAATTATAGGGTATCCTCTAGATTGTATAGTGTTGTACTATTCTGGAAAGCCTTCTCCTATTTTTGTTGGATTAAATACTATTTTACCCTTTTGATTTTTCATTATTTCGATTCTATTTTTAGAATTTTAAAATTTTAAGTAGTTAGCCATACATTTACCTACTTTATTCCCTAAGTGGTATTGTTTCTGTTGTAATTTCCATATATTATTATCCCCTTGGATTTGCAAAATGTTTGATATTTGCTTGTGACCCTGCAATTTCCTTTATTAAATATTTTAATGAAGAATTCTTATTTGTTTTGTCTAAGTTGCCTAGTCAGATATATAAATCTCTTAAAGAAGAGCCCCTAGATTTTATTCTTGCTGCCACACAGGCTATCAATATGCCTCTGATCACCACTTTAGGCGAGTTCCACAGAAAAAGTTCTTGAATCTATAGATTTTTCATTTATTTCAAATAAACTATCAATTTATTTTTATTTTTTTCTGTCTTCTATAGATTTTAAGAGGGTGGCATCCATGTTACGTATGTTTATTCTCTTTGCTTTGGAGGATTTTCTGATACATAATTTTATTCAGGCGTGGTCTGACCAACTAGATAAATCTATTTTTATATTTTGTACTAGATTGAGCAAGTTTTGATCCATTAGGAAGTGATCTATCCTGGTATATGTTTGATTGCACACTGAAAAAAAGGTATAATCTTTTTCCAGTGGATAAAGTGTTCTCCAGCCATCAAAGAGATTGTATTTTACCAGGCTTCGAGTAAAGGTCTTAGCTATCCTTATAAGATCTTTATCTGAGACCAATTTCTTTACGAATTTCCTGTCAAATGTGGGGTCCAAACACATGTTAAGATCCACACATATGACAAGATGACCCTTCTTAACCTTATATTTTTTTTAAAACGTTTATTAAGAAATATATTTTGTTTTTGGGTGGGGCATAGGCATTTGCTATTGTATAGGGTATATTGTTTAAACTGCCAATCCAGATAATATAACGTCCTTGATTATCTATTTCTGTTAGTTCTTCCTTATAAGCAACATATTTGCTAAAGAGGATAATCACTCCTCTGGCTTTTGTTTTAAAAGATGCAGATATTTTAGTATTATAGATCTTATTAGGCAAGTTTGGCTCTTGTTTTTTCTTCCAATGTGATTCTTGTATACAAACCACATCTGCTCTTTCTTTTTGAAAGAACTACATAGCTATTCTTCTTTTGAAAGGTGTGTTTAATCCTTTTACATTATGGGAAAGATTTTAAGTTGTGTTTCAATCATCAAATTTAGATATTCTTTGTAGTCCCTCTCTCATTTTGTTTCGCTAACCATCTAACCTTCCGGTGTCTTTCACAGAAAAAACAATTAAGCACATATATTACAATGGTCACTCTCTCATTTTTATAAACCCTTGTAACCCTCCAGTGCCTTTCACAAAAAAAACATTAACAACATATATTACAGTTTTACCCGAAACAACATTTATTCCACAATTGCATTCATAATTGAGACCAGACGTCTCAACGTTCTCTCTATACAGTAGGTCTTCCATAAATACTGTAGAAAATTAATGAATCCGAAGACAGGGTGAGAGAAGAACCATAGGGTGACCGGTGGCACAATAAATATTTCTGTGGCTTATTATGCATTTTATCTTTATTTCCATCTATCTATCTCTATCTACTCCCCCCCCCCCCCCCCTTCTTCCATCCACCAACAACGGAGGGAGAAGAAGAGGGGAGAAGGAAAAAAAAAAAAAGGCAGAGAATGTCTATGAAAAGAAGGGAGGGGGAGAAAGCTCAATAGATACTCCTAGTGCAGATTACTTTGTGCCACTTGGTGATAGTAGTTGGTATACTTCTACAGACTCGTCTTTCACCTGTAGTGACCTCAAGAATGTGACATACTTAAAAGCTGGGCGGATGAGGTGCGGATGTTCCGAGTCTTCTTCATAGGCTCTGTAGGATGATATGTTAATGTAATTTTGTGAGGTATATCTAGATAATCCTATGTGTTCTGTCAGATATACTGGCAAGGTATACGTATATAGTAGTATATATATATATATGTGTGTGTGTGTCTGTGTGATCTCAATCCAATGGAAAGATACACACACAATCAATTCCTTAAAAAATACCTTTATTTTGCCATAAAAATTATATTGACCATTCCAGGCTTTGGATACAAGTCCTAAAACATAGAGAAGATGAAAAAACTGAATAAAAAATATAATATTAAGTAAAAAATTAAAAATATATAAATTTGTACAATATACAGTATATATAAAAATTCTGTAATGGAAGACCCTAGAATCTCGATATTAATAGATGGTAAAATACCACAAGTATGTATATGTGTGTAAAAGAGAATGTATATATATAAATATATAATTAGTCCTGATTTATCAAATCAGGTCATAGTTAATAAGTTGTGCAAGCTTTATGTGAATAATATGATGTGACAAATATGATTATTGAGATAGGTATACAATCTTTTAGATCTTATAAAGTCTATTATTAGTTAAATATAGTGGCAAATTAGCCAAAGAAATATTTAGTATATGTATATAATTGGTGCTTCAATGTAAATAAAGGAAAAAAAAATGTTCCTTTCCTTCCTCTATTTTTCTCCTCTCCTCATCCACACCATATTACATACAGCTGTGTCATCATTCATTTAAGATTAGTGAATTGTGATAAATTTAATAACGTGTAATGTAACAAATAAAATTGTTAGAAATTATATTCTAATTGCCTAAATATATATATAGTCTTCTTCTAAAAGCTGTGAGTGTTGGGTAAGGTTAACGTCTTCCTATTAATATCCATTAGGGATAGTGAGTTGTGGTAAAATGAATAAAGTGTAATATGACATATAAAATAGAAAATATTACTCTAATTGAATAAGTGTAAATATTCTCTCCTAAACCAGTGAGATCAATTTCCTACAAAAAAATAATATCTTCTTTCCATCTTCCTTCCTCTTCACAAGGTCATCCTTTGGCTCCTTCTGACAATCTGATATATTATACCTTAACTCCACTGACTGAGTTGTAGCTTAGCTACTTCTATTGTAGACCTTGGTTTAGCCTCAAATAGGATTTCCCATTCTTTACATTTTTTTTCTCATTTTTCTGGAGAATTTAGAATTGTTCTTTTATTATTTTTAGTCACGATCAATCTTACAGGAAACCCCCATCTGTATGGGCCATTTTCTCTTCTTAGGGCTATAGTCAAATTTCTAAACTCTCTTCTCTTATTTAGTGTCATAGTAGATACATCTGCAAAGATTGAGAGATGTTCATAGGGGCTAAGCTCTTTTTTCCCTTGCAGCTTTAAGAATAGCTTATTTGTATGTGAAGAAGTGTATTCTGGTTATCACATCTCTCAGGATGTCTTTAGAAAGTCTCTGTCTTAACTGAATACGATGTGTTCTATCCATCATGCTATAATCAGGAGTGCTAGGTTTGACCAGATGTCTATAACAAAAAAAGTGGGCAATAGTAAAATGTAAACTTTATTGAAAAAAACGACGATTAAAACTTTAAAAAGGGAAAGAATAAAAACTGTACAAATACCTTTGAACAGAAAAACTGCAAACCTAATGACCACTGGACAACTGTCACTCATTAAGTGGGGTTTGAGCAGTATTATAAATGAGACACAGAGAGTGTCTATGTATAGGCTTGTAGTACTATGCAACAAAAGGTGTAAATCATTAGAATAATGGGCCAAACCTTCCTAAATTACCTTGTGCTATAACTATATATCTCTCCCCAGTAACAGTTGTGAAACCTAGTATAACAACATAAGGAAGATATAGGTAGCTTGGTAGTATGCTTCTAAACAACAGATTTTTTTGCATACAAAAAATCCTCAGTTTGGCTCTTAGATCACCAGGTACTTCATTGCCTCTTATTAGGGTACAATGCCCCTATTATTTGAATGATATAGGTATAAATCAACCATTCAAACGATATGGCTCTTAAATGTCCAGATATTGCATTACCTCTTGTTAGAGTATCACACCACAACTATTTACGCAGGCTAGCGTAACGTGAGGTTATTACGCACGACGCAACTAGGCAGCGCGAATCTCCCCAGCACAGGGAGACGCTGTTATACTATATGCGAGTATATAGAGAGTGAGCTTGTTCAGAATGGCCCAAATTATGCTTACACCACCAAAATAGTTGTGGTGTGATACTCTAACAAGAGGTAATGCAATATCTGGACATTTAAGAGCCATATCGTTTGAATGGTTGATTTATACCTATATCATTCAAATAATAGGGGCATTGTACCCTAATAAGAGGCAATGAAGTACCTGGTGATCTAAGAGCCAAACTGAGGATTTTTTGTATGCAAACAAATCTGTTGTTTAGATGCATACTACCAAGCTACCTATATCTTCCTTATGTTGTTATACTAGGTTTCACAACCGTTACTGGGGAGAGATATATAGTTATAGCACAAGGTAATTTAGGAAGGTTTGGCCCACTATTCTAATGATTTACACCTTTTGTTGCATAGTACTACAAGCCTATACATAGACACTCTCTGTGTCTCATTTATAATACTGCTCAAACCCCACTTAATGAGTGACAGTTGTCCAGTGGTCATTAGGTTTGCAGTTTTTCTGTTCAAAGGTATTTGTACAGTTTTTATTCTTTCCTTTTTTAAAGTTTTAATCGTCGTTTTTTTCAATAAAGTTTACATTTTACTATTGCCCACTTTTTTTGTTATATATATTTAGAGTGTTATGCACTAATGGGCTCTATTCCCTAAAGATTTTTTCTGCTTGACCAGATGTCCCAGAAATGTAGTTTTTTTTTTTTCAAAATAGAGACAGTTAAAATCTCCTACTCCTCTTCTAACATAGCTATCTCATTTTGCCTTAGAGTACTCATCTCAGGTGGTATACCTAAAGCATCTATTGTAGATGTATTGTGAATTTGTGATGTATTAACCTCTTTCGTTTTATCTTAATCTCTTGGAGAAAAAATGCTGGGTACTGTTTTTGCAGTTGTGTTTTTATCTCTGTTCCTCCCTTTATCTGGGTTATGATTACTCATACTCAGTAAGCTGTCCAAACAGAATATGAAAAATACCGAAATCGTGACCTTAATCTTATAGTTTTATGCCAGTTATATATGTCAGTACTCAGAGGTTATTGCAAAGATATAAACAGCATTGATAACAAAAACAAGATAAATTTAGTTATCCCAACGTTGTTTCCCCATTAAAATTTTTAAATTGTTAAAAAAAGGTTTTTTGACGGATATTCTCCTATATCAACACAATTTCAGTCTAAATGCTGTTACAGTGTGCAGCAATCCATAGTTTTTAGCAAAATATTGTATCCAGCATGAGAGATTGCAAAATAATATATCATTGAATGTCTCTATTGAAGAGTAGTCAGGTTATATGTTTGTCTCTAAGACTTTTATAGAAGCAGTATTAATGCCAAAGGGTTATTGTTTTGACTTACTGTTGCAGCTAAAAAAATGATTTACAGATTCCAATGTAGTGTCATCCCAAGCATGAAATTATGCAAACACTTCAACAGTTCTTCTGTTGTTCAATATTCAAGCAGTATAGTTTCCCTTATGCTTTTTGTAAAAGCTATATCAATATCATGGGGTTGTGGATTTCAATACTATTTCAACATATAGTGATCCATAGACTGCAATGCAGTATTAACCCCAGCGCCAAACTTTCACCAACGCTTCTAACAGTGTCGCTATAACTCAATATAATTTCCCATTAGTTCAGAATACCTTTATCTTCTTGTTGATGAAGGTTTTTTTCCAGGGGGCACTGTCAAAGCTCTATTTATTTTGTAATCCTTCTCAACAAGAGGAGGGATACCTTTATGAAATATTCTTATTTTGCCATGCCACAAGTGAGATATCTTAAATGAGGAATATAATCAGTCTCAGATTTTAGTCAAACTTTATTAAAAGGATGTTTGCTTTCAGGGCTGTTTCAGCTTACTGTAGTTCATAGACTCCAATACAGGACCATGCCCAATCAAAGATTGTACAAATGTTTCAGGCAATATTTTTATTGCTTATTGATTAGATTCTGTAGTTTCCCATAAACCTTATGCAGATGTTCTAATAATGTCAGGGGGTTGTTACTTTAGTTTTGTTTCAGCATAAAAAGTCCATAAGGTCCACTCCAGTGGTAACCCCAGCTCAGAGGTTATAGTTATAAAATCACTTTAGGCAATGATTCTGTTGCTCAATGTTCAAATTAGTAAATCAATAATAATTTCTCTTAAGTCTTATATATAAGCTGTGATAATGTCTGGGGGTTATTATATTCAGAGCTGTATCAGCTTGTCATAGGCCATAAGCTCCAGCACATTATCAGCCCCAACAAAAAGAGTGTGCTAACGCTTCAGGCAATATATCTTTACTCAGGGTTCAGTGTTGGTTATATTCTTTTAATTCCAGGGGAAAAACACACAAAAAGGGCTTACCTTGCCTCTGTTGTTTATTCGCAAGAGTATAATGAGGAGACCCTCAGACTGCAATTAGATGTTTCCTTGGCCGACAGACACCTGTGGTGTATGTCAGCAAGCAAACTTGCTTGATCAGTCGGATCTAAACATGTCTTGTGGGGAATACCCACATCTTCTCAGACCCCCGGTATACTTGCGATACTTGCTGCTGTTTTTCCCCCTGATGCGCTGGAGTGCTGGGTTATTATGTCCTCTGTAGATCTTAGTTCAGGGATTCCATAGCGTGCTTGACTCGTAGTCGCCATAGTCAGACCTATGACAAAGTTAAACATTGATATCCTGGGAATTGGTGAACTTAAATGGACTGGAATAGGACATTTCACATCAGATAACCACCCTATCTTCTACTGTGGTCAAAAATCCCACAGAAGAAATGGAGTAGCCATCCCAGTCAATCGAAAAGTGGCAAAAACAGTACTCGGTTACAACCCAGTAAATGACAATGATTTAAATTCAAATTCAAGTCAAGCCATTTAATATCACAGTGATCCAAGTCTATGCTCCAACCACGGATGCTGAAGAGGCAGAAGACATTCAACACATCATAGATATAGCACCAAGAAAAGATTTGAATGCTAAAGTAGGGAACCAAAAGACGCCTGGAATAACTGGCAAGTTTGGCATTGGAGTACAAAATGAAGCAAGTCAGAGATTAGAAGAATTTTGTCAAGATAATTCTCTGGCCATAGCAAACACCCTCTTCCAACAGCCTCTGAGATGACTCTACATATGGACATCACCAGATGGACAACATAGAAATCAGATTAACTATATACTTTGCTGCCAAAGATGGAGGAGCTCTATACAGTCAGCAAAAACAAGACCTGGAGCTGACTGTGGCTCCAACCATGAGCTTTTTATTGCAAAGTTGAAAATTAAACTGAAGAAAAGAGGGAAAATGCTCAGACCCAGTAGATACGAAATAAATAATATCCCTTGTGAATATGCAGTGGAAGTAAAGAATAGATTTAAGGGACTATACATGAAAGATAGAATGTCTGAAGATCTTTGGACAGAAGTTTGCAACATTCTTCAGAAAACAGCAACAAAGAATATCCCTAAAAGAAAGAAAAGTAAGAAGTCAAACTGGCTATCTGATGAGGCTTTGCAAGTAGCTCAGGAAAGAAGAAAAGCAAAAGGTAGTGGAGATGAGAAAAAATTGTCCAACTGAATGCAGAATTCCAGAGGATAGCAAGAAGAGACAAGGAGACATTCTACAATGAACAGTGTAAAGAGATTGAAGAAGATAACCAAATGTTTTTCTCTTCAAGAAAATTGGGAACCTAAAAGGCACCTTTCATGCTAAAGTGGGAGTGATAAAAGACAAAAATGGTAGGTACTTAACAGAAGAAGATCAGATAAATAAGAGGTGGCAGGAATATACTGACGATCTATACACGAAGGATCTTAACAGCAGTGATGACCTCAAATGTTTGTCCAATAACCTGGAGCCAGACATCTTGGAGAGCGAAGTGAGATGGGCACTAGGATGTCTTGCTGATAATAAGGCTGCAGGAGGTGATGGAATCTAAAATTGAACTATTCAAAATTCTACAGGATGATGCTGGGGAAGTGTTGCTTTCCTGATGGCAACACATTTGGAAAACTCAACAATGGCCATTAGACTGGAAAAGGTCAGTCTACATCCCAATCCCAAAAAAGGCAGTATCAAAGAGTGCTCCAATTATCGAAAAATTGCACTAATTTCACATGCCAGCAAGGTAATGCTTAAGATTCTACAAGCTGCTCAACTCCAACAATATATGGACCAGTAACTACCAGATGGGCAAGCCGGGTTCCACAGACGAAGAGACACAAGAGATCAAATTGCCAATGTCCGCTGGATAATAGAGAAAGCAAGAGAGTTCCCAAAAAACATTTACTTCTGCTTCATAGACTATTTTAAAGCCTTTTACTGTGTGCATCACAACAAAATGGGGCATTTCCTTAAAGAGATGGAAGTACCAGATCATCTCATCCTCCTCCTAAAGAATCTGTATGTCGACAATATATATGGGACAACAGAATGGTTCAAGATCAGAAAAGGAGTCCGACTAGGTTGTATATTGTCACCTTATTTATTCAACTTATATGCAGAGTACATCATGCATAAGACTGGACTGGATGAATTCCAAAGCTGAAAGGAATATCAGCAACCTCAGATACGCCGATGATACAAATCTGATGGCTGAAGATGATGAGGAACTAAAGGACTTATTGATGAGTGCAAAAGATGGCTTGCTGCTCAATGTTAAAAAGACGAAGATCATGGCAAATGGCAATCTCACTTCCTGGCAAATAGACAGGAAAGTAGATGAGTAAGTAGAGGCAGTGATAGATTTTATTTTCCTTGGATCCAAGATCTCTGAAGATGGTGACTGTAGTCATGAAATGAAAAGTCGTTTGCTTCTGGGGAGTAAATCTATGGCAAGCTTGGACAAGCTAGTAAAATGTAAAGATATTAAACTATCAACACAGGTCTGCATAGTTCAAACTATGGTATTCCCAATAATAACATACGGATGCCTAAGCAACCGTAGAATTGACGCATTTGAATTGTGGTGTTGGAGAAAACTGCTTGGAGTTCCTTGGACTGCAAAAAGATCAAATAAATCAATACTTCAGGAAATCAAGACAAACTGTTCACTAGAAGGTATGATCATGAGGCTGAAGCTCAAATATTTTGGCCATATCATGAGACAACAGGATTTCCTAGAAAAGACTCTGATGCTGGGAACGATTGAAGGTACAAGAAGAAGTGGATGACAAAGGCAGAGATGGATAGATGAGGTCGCTGAAGCAATGAACATGAACTTGATAGAGATAACAGAAAGCCTGATGCGACTGAATGACTAAACAATGACAATATATAGGGGGGTGGGTGACCTGGGCCGCATGGCCCACTCGCACAGGGAAAGTATATGCGCAATACATTGCCTCTCCTCTTCCAGTGTAGTGATTGCCGCATGATCAGTGGCTGACTTGCATATCATTGCATATGGCCTCTCCTACATTGCTGTGTCCGTAGCAACACATTATGGCGCAACGAGTGTCTGGCGGTATAACCCGATGGGTAGGCTGGACACGTTAGCCTTGGTTGGCAGCCAGCCTAGGAGAAGGAAAACTCTGATTAAATCCCGGGCACATGCAGCTCGTTAGCCCTGTAAGGCCATCCATGTAGGAGGACACTCCAATATAACACCTACGACTCGAGGACCTTATTGTCACCGTCCAAGCTTGCTAGGCCATGACATATGAACCCCGAGTGTAAAGGGTTGTACCAGTACGGCGCACACTTCATCTCACCTAAAAAAGATGTCACTGGAAGCTGCAGTCTCAATCCTGCATGCAGGTGGTTCAGGTGTATGGGTCACTTGATGCTGACCCAGTAGACGAAGGCATCATTCGGCTGCACCGTGAACGACCAAGCAGCCTTCTCAAGGGACAGCACATTGAGAGGGGCCTAGAAAACGTGGCCTAAAGAAAGCTCATCTCTAATTCACCCAGTTGGCTAGACACGGTCAACGGGCATCTGCACTGGAAACTCAGTAAAAAAGAAAAAGCTCACACTTGCCTCACAGGGTGTACTTGGACTGAAACTCGCATGTTGGAACATCAGAACTATACTTGAAACAACAGCCGACAAACTATCACTGCTGGCTATTGACATTGCTGCCCTCAGTGAAGTACGCCACCCAGAGGAAGGAAGCCTTCAGGAACATGGCACAGGCTATACCCTCTACTGGTCAGGGAAGCCAGAAAATGAGAAACGTCTCTCTGGTGTGGACTTTATGGCCAGGAACAATATCGCTTACAAACTTGATAAACTGCCAAAGGGTCTATCTGACTGCATACTTCCACTTCAAAACAAAAAGCATGCTACAATTTTCAGTGTCTATGCCCCAACTCAAGCGGATACTGCAGAAAAGGATATATTTTACACCGACCTGCGCAATCTTGTACAAAACGTCCCTGCAGCCGACAAGGTCATCATTCTCTGCGACTTCAATGCCAGAGTAGGCAAGGATTCAGAAGCTTGGAAAGGTGTACTTGTCAATCACGGTGTTGAAAACTACAATGACAACGGGCGCCTTCTGCTAGAGTTTTGCACTGAGCAGAAACTCACCATCACCAATACAGTTTTCCAGCATAAAGAAAGACTAAAGATAACCTGGATGCATCCTCGGTCCAAGCACTCACATCTTATAGACTATATTCTTGTGCTCCAGCGAGACCTTCAAGATGATCTCTTGCTCACCCAAGTGATACCCAGTGCAGAATGTAATACGGACCACCGTCTGGTGCGCTACAAACTTCGACTCCACTTCAATCCTAAACCAAAGAGGAAAGGAGCCCCAAAGAAGTTACAGATCGGTAACCTTCAGTTCCGGGGAAATATCCAGTCAAGACTAGAAGATCGCAGATGCTTCACGGATCCCTCCTCAGATGCTCTAATGGAACATCTCAAAACCAGCATCCTGCAGACCTCTGAAGAGGTCCTAGGTTTCTCCATAAAGAAAAACAAAGACTGGTTTGACGAAAACAGTCCGGAGATCCATGAATTACTGTTGAAAAAGAGATCCGCCCATCAAGCGCATCTGGCTCAGCTGTCTTGTCCTAACACGAAAGCAGCTTTCCGTCTTGTGCCCAGCAACTTCCAACGAAATCTTTGATAAATTCAGAATCAGTGGTGACCAGCCTGTTTGAAAGAATTCAGCGTTGCACAGACATTGGTGACTACAGAGGGTTTTATGAAGCCCTAAAGGCCATGTATGGCCCTTCACACCTGGTTCAAAGCCCATTGCGCAGTGCAGACTATCAAACACTCTTTACAGACAAGGCATTGATTCTGAACCGATGGTCTGACCACTTTCATACTCTATTATGTGCCAACCGCATAGTTTCAGTCTCAGCGCTCAGTCTCTTATAAAGCATTAACAAGCTGTTACCGTAAATGTTATTAGGGTGCTAAGGGAGGATGTACAAGTGTAAAAGTGAAGTTGGCCTAGGATTGAACCTTGTCAACAGTTAGTGGGTTCATGAAAGAACAGGTGTCAGAGAAGGAGACACTAAATATTTAGTTTTCTAGATAAAGTCTAAACCATGTGAGAGTTGTACCACATATGTCTAGGGAGTGGAACATTTGGATAAGAAGAAGGTGGTCAACTATATCGAAGGCAGCAGAGAGATCCAGGATAATTAATAGAGAGAAATTACCCTTTGACTTGGTGTTGAACAGGTCATTAATGATTTTTGTGAGAGCTGTCCATGGGGTGTATTGGGGCTGGAAGCCAGACTGGAGAGGGTCAAAAAGGGAACTGGAATGGAGTCACCAGTAAGCAAGGGAAATACAGACTTATTGTCCTCTGTTTCAAACATGTATATTCAAAACATTAGCAAGGAAAACATATAATATCTATGATTTAAAAAAGGGAATAACTCTGTCTTCATTTTCTTATGAATAATGCATTACAAGACTGCATTGTGGAAGGTTTGGGACATTATATATATGTTAGCAGAAAATGTGTGCATTTTCATATTTGGGTAGATTCCTTTTTATTAGCTGCTGCCTGCCTTCCATAAAGGTTAGCTGGTCATCCACATGATATACACTCACAATTCAAGAGAAGTCTGTTGAAGTTAAGTCAGGTGTTAATCATTCTGGGGAAGGGTCACTAAACACAGCGCTATTTGCTGGGTCTTGAAATAGACCCACAGTTACTTTATATTTATATGTTAATATGCATGGGAAAATCATACCTAAACAATCACTTTTTATTCTTTTAGAGGAGTTTTTCTGCAATGTAAATTTGAATAATGTCAGAATTATACCAGCAGAGTGAGCAATCTATCTGTAGAATTAAGTGTTGCAGATTTATTATTTCCAAGATATTGGGCAGATGTGAATAACAGTTAAAATATTTTCCAAAGTCAGAAAAATCATTGTTCCTTGACCAATATTTCAAAAATAAAATCATATGTTTTTTTGTAATATCCCTTCCCCAGGGTATAATAAACCTCAAATAACTTCCTGCAATACCATATCTTTACCAATAGTTTTGGTGTAATTATGCATGTAGAATAATCAAGATTCATTTATGAATTCTCAAAGGAGATATCATTTTTTAGCATTTTATTAAGCATGAAATACATTTGTTAGAACAAGGCTGAAAAAGCAGAAGCTTCATTATGGCCAAGTATTTTATTACCATGTTTGGCAGGCATTCTTATCATATCTTGTATAAGTTTAGTAAAGCCGAATACACCCTGGAAGCTGTTTCTTACTTATTCATATGGTTACAGTACATAGGCATTGCAAAAAGTTTAGCATTAAACTAAATCTAACGTTTATTTTGCATATGTACCTGTGTTGCCCTTTTTAAAGTTCACTGAAAGTGCAAAAGACCACTTAAACACAACTTTTTTTCTGATTCTGCCTGTTACATCCTAAGTAACTAATGAGCCTTTCATTGCTCCTACTGAAAGTTATGGCAGTTGTAGATGCCACATTCCCATGATGAAGATACCAAAGATCTGTGCAATCAACATCTCTTTCCACCTCAGGAAGCTGATCAGTAGAAATCAAACTGGTTAGCTGGCACAGCCACATAAATGGTTATAATAGCATTATTTTTTTCATTCTAAAAACATTTTGTGCTTTTTCATTTGTAATTCTTCAAAACAGTATATTTTAAATATATGATCACATTGGCCCTTTAATATTATATAATCACATATTTATGTCAAGGAATGCTCCAACACAATCTCAAACATATATCAAGAAAATAGAATTTATCTGGCACTTTTTTGAGTACTTAAGATACTCCTTGGGCCTCATTCTATTGGGGCTCTCAAAATTATCGCAAATTCTTGCCTACGTTTAGCCTACATGCTGTAGTAACACCGCGTTTGCGCTGCTATTCAATTGTACGCGCTTGTAACTCAAAACCTTCCGTCGTCAATGAGCCTTGGCAGCCTTGAACCTGATCGCGGCTGCTAGCACGTAAATCCTAGTTCAAGCCCGCCAAATCGGAACTATCTATATGCAAATATATATTCAAGCAAGCACTGTAAAGCACTGTAAATGATGGGGAATACAAAGCGGGACTTTAGGATTAAAAGCACTACATTCACAAGCTGGCACATCGCCAGTAGCCATTACTGTAATCTGTGGCCAAAGTCCTACTGGCTTGAAGAACGAGTTACGGGCTTGGAGGTCATTACAGTATTGACTACTGGCGATGTGCCAGCTTGCATTGCGGAAAGGTAAGTGAAATATTTAGAATGTATTGTTTATATGTTGTGCTTAATTTTTGTATTAATTTTATGTTTCTTTTTTCCTAGGGGTGAAGGACCTGTGCAATGAAGGATGGGCCCTTATGCTATGGACAAAGGCCAGAAACCCATTGTCTCATTTGGACAAGATAAGTGGTCTTGCGACTGCTCCTTGGTGGAAGTAAGCCCAAGTTGGCTTTTTGCCATTTACCAGCTTGACGGGGGTGATTGGAAGGGGTGATCACAGCAATTGAATAGCGATTTGCAATCTGGGACTTACGGCCTTGATAGATCAAAGGCTTTGGGGCTAATTGCAATCACCCCCGTCAAGCTGGTAAATGGCAAAAAGCCAACTTGGGCTTACTTTCACCAAGGAGCTGTCGCAAGACCACTTATCTTGTCCAAATGAGACAATGGGTTTCTGGCCTTTGTCCCTAGCATAAGGGCCCATCCTTCATTGCGCAGGTCCTTCACCCCTAGGAAAAAAGAAACATAAAATTAATACAAAAATTAAGCACAGCATATAAACAATACATTCTAAATATTACACTTACCTTTCCACAATGCCCCCATCCTTCTTCTAGTAATCGGAGGTTGCAGAATGTAACAAGGTCGGAGACCATGATCGGAGGGGAATTGAATAGCAACATAGCTTGCGTTCAACACTTGTGACCAAATCGCAGTAATTGAATGAGGCCACTTGTAATTAAAGTTACAATTAGAATTTTTGTTTTTTGAGGCACTAACGTACTTTATGGAATTTATGCATCTGTTTAAAAAGATATCACTTTTATTGTATATATTGTTCTGTGGAAGCATATGAAATTTAGGATAGCTATTTTGTTTTTTGTTTTCAATATTATTTTTAAAGGAACACAACAAAGGTCCTAATTATCGCAGGAATAAAGTGTTATTTAGCTGCTATTGAACGTGTGATATTTTAAGCATAAAGTAGAAGAACGAAGCCTCTATGCTACTAGATTTATCAAAGGGGATTTTTCTAAGGTGATTTCACAGTGAGGGGTGATAAGCAGGTGATGATATAGGACTCAATAATCTTCGAGGGTTCTCCTTCTTAATGGAAATTTTAGCAACTTTCCTATCTAAAGCTTTCATCTTGTTCATAACAGTTTGTAACATGTATGGAACCAGCTTGTGTGTCAGGCAATATTGATGCTTCAGGGAGAACCATAGCAACAGGGGTGAGAGCTAGGAATAGTAGGGTCCCATTAAAAAATCATTTAGCACTCTCTTTCTCTATATTAGGCAGCTACCTGTATGAGTCAATTAAAGATAAAAAGATAAAAACATGTGGCTGGTCATATAAACCCTAGGTTGATAAAATCACATATTTATCTGTTGTTCTTCTCTAATAAATCAAGGAGACCCTAAACTCCAAGCTGCTTTGAATAGCAAAGGGCCCTACCCTGTTGTGGGCCCTGGTGCTTTGCGCCTTGTCACAAGAAACAACCAATTAATGGATCCCACCAGTACGATCCTCTCCTTTGCAGCTTTCTGTATAATGCTGCTAGTGATTCCCCTAGAAGGAAGACTGCTTCAGAACCTGTAAAGAGCAGTTTTCCCTTGTAGCTGGGTTGGAACAAGTGATTAAAAAGCCCCGGCCCCCTCAGAAATAGAGCTGACAGACTTTCAAACAGGATAATGCACTTTACAGAAACACACAGGGACTTATATAGACAGTAGAATAAAACGATTCCAGTAATTCAAGTAGCCTGGGGGCAGAGTAATAAAATATAGCGTAATTAATATAGGAAGGCCAGCTGATCTAATCGCTCAGCAGGATACCATATTGTTTTAGTTTCAAAATGCTTCTTAGACCTGTCCTTGCAATGAATAATTGAATCACAATATCTGAATTACAACTATTTATATTGACAAATAACAAGTGGTTAGCCACACAATGCCCAATACACACAAACACAAGGGTATTTACTGTGGATAAGAGACTTGTTATAAAAGTACTGACACTTCAGTATACAACACACAGGAGGCTTCATAGGTTTTGCAATTTTACTATAATTATTGCCAGTGTTACAAAACATATAAAAAACAAACAATGAAAATAGAATTCCTAGCTCTGTCAGAACACTACTTTTTTTTACTGTTAGTTCCCTCACTAATCAGGTCCTCTCCCAACTAAGCCTGGGACAAACATAAAATTTAATTAGTGGCTTTTCCCCTTTAACTCCATAATTACAGTCTGTGGCTTTCCCTATTAGCTTCCACATCTCTCCCTCTCTGGGTGTCTTTGTCTTGTCCCATTCTGGGTTTCTCTCTTGCAGCTCTCACAAAAAGCATACACTACCGTTAGTCTGTATTCCTGCTTTAGTCAAACCTTCCCCAGTTTGCATTCACACAGCCTTTGCAAACTACAGGCCCCAAACACAACCATGCTGTAGTCCTTCAATGAGGACCTACTCTAACTGTTAGCAACAGTGCATTAAGTTGCCTTTCTACCACTGTCTTCCAATTCCATCAGCCTCACAGTTGTTGCAAGCCTCAAATCAAGCCTTCAAGCATGCCCACAGCTTGCGGCAATCCATTAATAGGTGTCCACAACCATCTCTCAGATTCAGGCTTTTAAAATCTGTTACAGGTGTCTCTTGATTGAACTACTCCAGGAGTTAACTGTTCAGACCTCCTGGAGAAAAACCTTAAAAAATGTTGACAGTAACCTGTGGGGGGAAAGACATGGTTATTACAAAGGTAGCCCTGGAGTAGAAACCACAAAGCCC
Organism: Discoglossus pictus; assembly: GCA_027410445.1. Classification (NCBI taxonomy): domain Eukaryota; kingdom Metazoa; phylum Chordata; class Amphibia; order Anura; family Alytidae; genus Discoglossus; species Discoglossus pictus. The sequence continues at coordinate 60,832,303 of CM050163.1, read as the reverse complement.
AAGGATGTCATGTTCATCTTGTACTGGCCCAGAAAAAAGGGATTCCCTTGTGGAAGACTGAACTAGGCTAGTTTGGGGAGAAAGAGAATCAGGTACCACAGTACTTTATTACCACTTTATTACATATTTCCCCCCATCAGAGCTGTTGTCACACACCTGTTACCACTGCATAAGAAGATAGTGCTTAGAATCACTTCCAAGAATATCACAGAGAATCACTCACTTACTGTGGTGCAGAGATGAAGAATGGTGTCAGTTGCTACTTCGAAAGTCAGGAATGGCTATCTTTGATAAAAGTTGAAACAGCACCACTTTTAATTCCTTTGTTATATTATCAATAAGCCATTTGCACCCTGTGAGTCTTAACTTAAAGGTCCATTACACTTTTTGAAAAACCTCCCATGCTTGTGAAGTATGTAACTAATTAACAACATTAGCAGCTATCCCTGTGTGGGTTATCCCTGTGTGTCTTTCTCTTGCATTGAGCTGCATTGCCCAGTTGATTTTTAAAGTAAGAGTCATTCAAAGGAATTCAGAAGGAATATTACCTGGATTCATGGCTCATCCCGGGTATCTAATCCTGATATAAATGAAGACAAAATGTCAGCTGCCAGTAAAGCAACGTTAAAAACAATAGTTAAACATAATTAATATTAATAAATAACATTATTTATTTATTTTTAAAGTGGAAAAAAATTTGGCACATTATCAAATCAATTTATTCAACAGAGCATTTCTCTTTATGTGGGATTTTGTGGTATCATAACCAAATAATTTGCCGTAACCTAACCTTTTATCAACTGATTATATTTTAGTGATAGCTGGTGCTTTCCACTGATATCATATTTAGCAATCATTTAAACAGTTTACATTTTATTTCTGTGTGGTTGTATCTGACCATATTGAGATTCTCAAGGCTGCATGATTCATTGTGTCTGTAAGTTTTATTTCCTGCAGGTAACTGCTTGAACACAGTATATTTTTATATCTATAAATAATGTATATGGGGTTACTAGACATTCCATTTTGCCTCATGTTTAATTGCATTTTAAGCATACTTTCTATGACAGCACATTTCACAGTAACCTAAACACATGACTAGTTTACATGTAAAAAGCAACATTATTAATTGAATAAAACACTGGAGATAAGGGTAATATGATATATCAAATAGTAATGGATTTGCAAAAGGTTATAATAATATTGCAAAACATTGTTTAAATGTAAGGAATAGTACTAATGATGCACTGCAGAGCACAGTCCCATTACCAACCATGACCCATGCATGATCCATTCAGGCTAGTTGATGGAATAACTGACACGACAACTTGAGTTTGGAGAAACAACGGGCCACAGCTTTATTTTAACACAATGTAAACAAACAACCGTAACTTATTCAGATGACTAATTTAGTCCTTTCCTTCCGGGGGAGGAGCCCGGCCACGAACAGTGACCTCACGCTTTGAGCCCTGCCCAAAGCCCCAATGCTTATCTTTAAGCACGCCCTGTGAGGTGGGGCCATCGCCCCCTTAGGCCCGTGGGCCGGGCAACTCACCTCCCGCCGCACAGACATAAATTAACAAAAAACAACATACAATAGCCACTTCTCCGAATTCTTTAACCAAAATTATATATATTAATTTCAATATTTCTTATTTATATCATATATACTTTTTTTTTTTTTTTTTTTTTAAAGAATAAACCATAACATTTGTTAACAACAAATTACAGGGTGGGTGGGTGGGATTCCAGTCGGGAGACCGCGCTGCTGTGTTCAATGGCACGAAACGGGCTTCCGACACGCCCCCCGACGCTCCTGATTGGCTGATAGCCTCACAGGCTCCGCTGGGTCACGTGACGCTACAGGCTGACCCAGGGAGCCTGTGCAGCCTCTGCGTCGTTCATGACCCATGCATGATCCATTCAGGCTAGTTGATGGAATAACTGACACGACAACTTGAGTTGGGAGAAACAACGGGCCACAGCTTTATTTTAACACAATGTAAACAAACAACCGTAACTTATTCAGATGACTAATTTAGTCCTTTCCTTCCGGGTGAGGAGCCCGGCCACGAACAGTGACCTCACGCTTTGAGCCCTGCCCAAAGCCCCAATGCTTATCTTTAAGCACGCCCTGTGAGGTGGGGCCATCGCCCCCTTAGGCCAGTGGGCCGGGCAACTCACCTCCCGCCACGGAGAATGCGAGGGACGCCTCCCGAGGCTGCGATCCCCCCCTGCTGGACATTAAAGCCAAAGCCCGCAAAACACTCTCCCTAAACTCCAACATCATCAACTCGTACCCTATTTCCGTAAGATGAACCTTATCCTTTGCGAAAAAATCATCTGCGCCGACCGGTTCGAAATCTTTATACCGGATGGCCGAGAAACCTTGTTTTCTCACAAAGCTCGCAATCTGCTGGTTTATCTTCTGTCTAGCCTTATCTAAGCATACTGGGTCGCGCGCGTTACGCCATGATCTTCTCTTGATCATCTCAGACCAGATAAGGAACGTGCCAGGGAACTTCTTCACCCATTTCTCGATGTCTCGTCTCATCACCTTCAGCATTCGTCTCATGGGAACTGTCCCCAAATCGTTCCCGCCGGCATGAAGAATGATAAGACTGGGCTGCCCATAACGCTGCGCGTACGTTTCCAAGAGGCCGTCGAGCTGCGCCCATCGCAGACCCCAAATACCACACCACCTTACGCGTAAGTCCGTAACAGGAAAGCCCAGTTGTGCCTTTTCTTCGGTAACTGCGGCTAACCTATGGGCCCAGTACACGTAGGAATGGCCCACAATCCATAGTTGCTTCTGTTCCCCTGAAAGTAGAAAGCAACACCATTAAACCACTGCATTTGGCCGTACATAGGAACGAAAACGGTCTGAGTCCCACCTCCCGATGCGCTTTACTGCCGCGTCGGGCAACCCCAACCTAGCCGCTTCAGTGGCAGCTCCAATCCGAAAGGAGTGTGTCCCAAAGTCGGACTGCTTGAAACCGAGCCGATGCAGTGCGCTTTTTAAAACTCTTTTAAACTGATACAGAGACAGTGCCGTTCCATCGGCGTGGACCAGCAGCGAACACCGTCCCACCGGTCGCTGCTTAAGGTACTCCACTACACATGCATATGGGCAACACTCTGTGCCAACCTGATGCAGAACCACTTCTCTTCCTTTACCCACTTGGTCGGTCTTTGACCTCCGCAACCACAATACCACCGTACCTTCCCTGAGGCAGGTATCCACCAATTGCAGACCCCCCGAACCGTGTCTACTGTTCGCGACTAACTCCCCTATCCTAAACGCTCCGAAGAACGCCAGGGAAAAAGCCGTTCGGAAAAGTAGAGATTCAAAGGGATCCCTGCAAACCACCACCAATTCCTGAGCCAATCTCAGCAACAGCGCAAATGTTATTGGCCGCCTACTATCTGGCCTTTGCGCACCGCTAAACATTCCGCGCACCACTTTGCGCACTAGAAACTCCTTAGTAAGGTCCCTCTGCCCAGCAAGCTTAAACATAAAAGCAAGCGCCGTGACCTGTCTCCCTACTACGGGTTTTGATTCGCCTTGCTCGGCGCACCGCAGCAGGTACCAAAGCAAGATCCCTACGCTCTTGTCCTCCGTCGTGGCACCACCTGCCAGTGCCACTAGGCTATCCCATTTAGCCCACACGCGTCTATAAGCGTTCCACGTCGCTGGGGCAACAGACTGTCTCACGAGTCTCGTTACCTGACAGCTCCAATCTCCCAGAGCTCCTCGGGGATGAGCTCCCCCAGGGCGTTCGCACGAGGAGCCAGCGCCCTGAAACGATCCTCCTGAAACCGAGAGAGGGCGTAAGCAATTCCGTTATTCACCTTTGTCACGTGTCTTGCTTGAAACCATATGTATAAGCGAAGGCAACATAGCACAAGATGCCTGAGCAATCTAATCACTGGTACGGATGCCGCCGTGATGTTGTTCACGGCTTCAACCAACCCCTTATTACCCGAATGGAAAATGACTCGCCTGTCCCTGAAACAAGGACCCCATAAGTGCACTGCTACCACCATAGGAAACAGCTCCAGGAATGTAGGGTTCAGCAGTAAACCCGCCTCTTCCCATTCCTCCGGCCATGCCGCAGCGAACCATCTCCCTTGGAGATACGCCCCACAACCGATCGGTCCAGAACCATCGGTGTGCAGGTCTAGCTCTGCGTAGGTGGTGCCCTCCTTTTGAAGGACCACCCGCCCGTTAAAGTCTGCAAGGAACATCGCCCATACCTCTGCATCGTCACGCATGGCCTTAGAGACTGTTAGGAAATGATGCGGCTTCGCAATCCCTACCGTAGCCAGAGACATCCGTCTACAGAATATCCGCCCCATGGGGATAATTCTGCACGCGAAATTCAACTTCCCCAATATTGATTGCAGCCGCCGCAGGGTCACCCTCCGTGCGCCCCGCAGCACCGTAATCTCGGCTTGCATGTCCTCCACCTTCTCTAAGGGAAGACTGCACTCCATTTTGCAGGAGTCAATCCGAATCCCCAGAAAAGTCAATTGTTCTGTAGGGCCCTCCGTCTTGTCATGGGCCAGTGGTACCCCGAATTCTGTACAGATTTCGGTGAACACCTCCAGCATAAAACGGCAAGCGTCGTTTCTCGCTGGGCCAACAAAAAGAAAGTCATCCAGGTAATGGGTAACACTCTTGTACCCCGCCTTGATGCTCACAACCCATTGTAAAAATTTGCTGAAGGCCTCGAAGTAAGCACAGGATATCGAGCATCCCATGGGTAAACATAAGTCGACGAAGTAACTTCCGTCTACGAAGCACCCCAGCAACCGATGGCTTGTCGGGTGCACGGGGAGCAATCTGAATGCTGCCTCGATGTCCACTTTTGCCATAAGGGCCCCCTGGCCATACCCTTCACACCAGGTCGACCGCCCGGTCAAATGACTCGTAAGACACAGTAGCCTGGTCTTTTGATATGCCATCGTTTACCGAACGGCCTCTGGGGTAGGAGAGATGCTGGATCAATCTAAATTTACCCTTCTCCTTCTTGGGGACCACGCCAAGAGGAGACACAACTAAACCTTGAATGGGCGGGGCCGCAAATGGCCCGGCCATCCTCCCCAATTTTACCTCATTAAGCACCTTAGCTTTTGCTACCCCTGGGAAATCCCTAGCCGACTTCAGGTTTGGGACAAGAAAACCTTGAATGTCGACCCCACATGGAATCCGGAATCCTTCTCGGAATCCGTCCTCCAACAGGCGCGCCGCTTCGGCGGTGCCTGCCAATTTACCGTAGCGCTTTAGCCACAGCAGCATGGCGGGGAGGCGTATGGGCATCTTGCCCCTTTGCAGGAGGTTCGCCCCTGCCTCCCTCTTTGGGTCTACCGCATCTAGACAGGGGGTGCTCACCTCCGCAGTTTGAGCATGCATGCTTAAACCTGCAGTTAGGCGCCCATCTGCAGACCCCCTCGTTGTACGAAAAACAGGTCTTAAGACCTGCTCCTGAGGGGTGGGTGGGGCCCTTAGCTCCACCGGCCCCGCTCCGAAAGGGCGTCGTGACTCTCATGGGTGTCATGATGTTTAGCCAATACGCCACCGCTTTGTCGCTCCACGCCATACTTGGCCTTGAGGCCAAGTATTGCCGGAACTCCTCATCGTACCGCCACCAGGCTGTACCCCCATAAACCTTGTGAGCATTCCGAATTTCGTCTATGTAGACGAACAATCCCGAACTCTGTTCAGGGTGCCGCTCACACAGTACGCAAGCCCAAATAGAAAATGCTTGCAGCCAGGTATCAAACGTCCTGGGTAGCCTAGCAAAGGATTTTCCCTCCCTGGGGCCCCTCTCAGCCAGGTCTGTTTGCCTAGACATAGGGAGAAGGGAAAACAACTCTATAAATTCCCTCCTCCAGATCTTTTCCTTTACATCCTGTGGAAGGTGTGCACCTAAATTATCCAACGAGCAGAGGACTATAGGCCTCATGGCTGCGTCGGTAACCCCCACAGTGTTATTCCCAACTGCTGCTATTGTGCTGCCTACCGGCTCGGGCGCGCGCAAGCTAGCTAGCGCCTCGCTCGCGCTCGCTGGCGCCACTACCGCTGCTGGCTGGGACCATGCACCCTTTGCTAGTCCCCCTATCCACGCTCCCATTTCGCGCTCGCTAACTGCAATGTTATGCGCAGCTAATAGAGTCCTTAATGACCCAATAAAACCACCCTTGTCTGCTGCGCAGCTCAATTCTGAGCGCTCACCTGCTTCTGGAAGCTTTGGAGTAGATACGGCCAACGGAGTATCCCCGCGTCTCTCCTGACGCTCCGGGGACTCTGACCGTCTGGCCCTCCGCGGGCTTCTCCTCTCAGATCCAGTGCAAGCACAGCTGCACCGACAAGATCTTCTGCTTCTAGACCTGGATCTCCTTCTGGATCTGTGGGTACAAGAAGAACAGTCACTAGCTCTCCGCGACCTGCATGCCCGCGCCCATACCGCCCTTTCCTCGTCTGAGGAAGGGTCCTGGTCAGCTAAGCTTGCGCGGCTGGAGTAGGCTAGCACTGCCTCCGCCGCCCCCTGTAGGGGGCCCCCTGAGACTTCCTCGGGCGTTGGAATATCCAGCTGTTGGTCAATCTTAGACCCTTTGCGCTGTGGCCTAACCGTATCGCCCTCAGTCTCTACTCTGCTACGCCTTAGCGGTGTGTGCGTAAATAGCAGCGGACTGTACCTGCTCGTAGCCTTCTTAGCTCGAGTGGGGCGTCCTAGCCTCGCCACTGCCGCTGTCACAGGCATGTCATCAATCATGACCATGCTGTCTTGGCTGTTCATCTCTCTGATGACCCCATCTCTTCTCTCTCTCGTCGTCGCCATGCTCCTCTCGCTGCCAGTTGGGCGTCCCTGTAAAGTACCAGAAGCACTGTTAATGAGGGAAACCCCAGGGACCGTCTGCTTGGCACCGTGAGGGCCTGTAGGAGCCTTTTTAGGACTCCCGGCTTTTCTCTTACCCCCTGCACCCCCCTTACGGGGTGTTAGAGGGGTGTTTCGCGACCTTTGTCGCGGCCTAGGACCTTTAGGCAAGTTGGCAGGTGGTGGCCGGATTGCTAGGCCCTCACCCCCACCGCCCGTGATCCTGGCACTCGCCTGCCTGGGGGGTATGGGGTCCCGGCCGCCCTGACCTGTAACCCCCCCATCTCTGGTGTCTCTGCCACCTGATGGACATGGGTCTGGCAGCCCTACAGTGGTGGGATGGGAAAAAATTTCCCTGGAGGCATCAGAATTGGCTAGGACACCAGCCACCGCAGGCTGTTCCTGTACAATGTGCTGAGCTCCAAGCGCAGAAGGCATGGGAGGTCCCAGCCTGTCCTGCACCCACCTGACCCCTTGGCTTAAGGCACGGGTCCTAACCTCAGCCAGTAAGGCCTCTAAGCCTTCTGGATCCATAGTAAATGCTAACAGGGGAACAAACAGGGGGAACAACAAGCAGAATACAGGCACACACAGACACAGGAACACACACAGACACAGCACACCACAGGGAGACAGGGACACAAACAACACAAAAACGGAGGAGGAAAAGAAACACAAAAACGGACAGAGATAGCCTCAACAGTGATATCCCCTTATATGCTGGTAAGCTGGGGTGAAATCTCAGTAATTAAACCTTCCTACTGTATTTTTTAGCTGCAGGACCTCAGACCTCCGTCCATCCAGTCGGGAGACCGCGCTGCTGTGTTCAATGGCGCGAAACGGGCTTCCGACACGCCCCCCGACGCTCCTGATTGGCTGATAGCCTCACAGGCTCCGCTGGGTCACGTGACGCTACAGGCTGACCCAGGGAGCCTGTGCAGCCTCCGCGTCGTTCAGTATAGTTAATCAGAGCAAGTTCCACTTTTTTATATTAAAAAGTATACCTAGAAAACATTAACTGTCTATGTAGAATTTATGGATCTTGCCTAGTTTCCCCAAACTGCATGTTTCAATAGTAGGAGTTGCCATTAGGCTGCGGTTAGATTTTAGCGTTTTTCATGCTTGACGGAAGGGCGATCGTAGCAATTGAATTGCGAATTTAGTTTTCTTGCGGCCGCAACTCTCGAAGCAGCGCAATATCAAAGGCTTTAATGGAAGTAAGCTGCGATTAGGCAAATCGCAAGGGATCGCAGCTTGAGGCTGTGAACTGAATAGCTAAGTAGCTTGCGGCCAACCCTTGCAGCTACTTACAGTGCCTTGAAAAAGTATTTACCACCTTGACTTTTTACATATTTTGTTGCATTACAGCCTTAAGTTCAATGTTTTGTTAATCTGAATCGTATGTGATGGATCAGAACACAATAGTCTAAGTTGGTGAAGCGAAATGAGAAAAATATATATATAAAACAATGTTTTAGAAATAGAAAACAGAAACTTGGCATGTGCGTATATATTCACCCCCTTTGTTAAGAAGCCCATAAAAAGCTCTGTTGCAACCGATTACCTTCAGAAGTCACATAATTAGTGAAATGATGTCCACCTGTGTGCAATCTAAGTGTTACATGATCTGTCATTACATATACACAGAGGCTGCAACACCTAAGCAAGAGGCACCATTAACCAAACACTGCCATGAAGACCAAGGAACTCTCCAAACAAGTAAGGGACAATGTTGTTGAGAAGTACAAGTCAGGGTTAGGTTATAAAAATATATCCAAATCTTTGATGATCCACAGGAGCACCATCAAATTTATCATAACCAAATGGAAAGAACATGGCACAACAGCAAACCTGCCAAGAGACGGCCGCCTACCCACAAGGAGGGCATTAATCAGAGAGGCAGTACAGAGACCTAAGGTAACCCTGGAGAAGCTGCAGAGTTCCACGGCAGAGACTGGAGTATCTGTACATAGGACGACAAAAAGCCGTAAAGAGGCAGAGTGGCCAGAAGAAAGCCATTACTTTCGGCAAAAAACAAAATGGCACGTTTTGAGTTTGCGAAGAGGCATGTGGGAGACTCCCAAAATGTATGGAGGAAGGTGCTCTGGTCCGATGAGACTAAAATTAAACTTCTCAGCCATCAAAGAAAATGCTATGTCTGGCTCAAACCCAACACATCACATCACCCGAAGAACACCATCCCCACAGTGAAACATGGTGGTGGAAGCATCATGCTGTGGGGATGTTTTTCAGCAGCCGGGACTGGGAAACTGGTCAGAGTTGAGGGAAAGATGGATGTTGATAAATACAGGGATATTCTTGAGCAAAACCTGTACCACTCGCTGCATGATTTGATGCTAATACAGAGGTTCACCTTAGAGGAGGACAATGACCCCAAACACACTGCTAAAGCAACACTTGAGTGGTTTAAAGGGAAACATGTAAATGTGTTGGAATGGCCTAGTCAAAGCCCAGACCTCCAATAAAAAATCTGTGGTCAGACTTAAAGATTGCTGTTCATAAGCGCAAACCATCCAACTTGACGGAGCTGGAGCGGTTTTGCAAGGAGGAATGGGCAAAAATCCCAGTGGTAAGATGTGGCAAGTTCATTGAGACTTATCCAAAGTGATTCGGAGCGATTGCCGTAAAAGGTGGCTCTACAAAGAATTTACTTTAGGGGGGTGAAGAGTTATGCACATTGACTTTTTCTGTTATTTTGTCCTATTTGTTGTTTGCTTCACAATAAAAAAAAAACATCTTCAAAGTTGAGGGCTGTTCTGTAAATTAAATGATGCAAATCCTCAAATAATCCATGTTAACTCCAGGTTGTGAGGCAACAAAACATGAAAAATGACTAGGGGGTCAATACTTTTGCAAGGCACTGTATGCCAAAAACTTAGCATTTGAATGAGGCCCTAAGTGGGGCCAAATGTCGTAAATATACCACACCGTGTTTTATTTTCATTAAAACAGTTATTTAATGGCATTTATGCATAAAAAAAATAGAAAATATATTTTGAACCATGTGACAAATAATGACAACATTTTAAGTTTTGGAGCTCACCAGTTTTGACGTTTTGTTAAATGTTCTCACTTTTTACATAAAACTTTTGAGTATATACTTTATCGCAAAATTGTGCACTTTCTTCTTTACTAAAAAGCATTTAGTAGTAAAATTAGGAAACAAATAAGTGAATACACAGCATTTTCTAATACATGTAATTAGATAAGTAGGGCCCAATCTGCCTATCTTATCAGTTAAGAATCTAATCAAGACCAAGCAATACCTCTGTGTTCATATGTTTAAAGATGTAAACCTTTCTAGGGCAAATAGGGTGAAACATCTGCTGCTTTGGCATCAAGCCTCAAAGATTTTTTTAAGAAAAAAATTGATGATTTTCATTGGAATTTAACCATTCTCCCACAGAGAAATGACCACCCCTAAACCTATTAAATTCTTGGCAGTTGACATAGATATAATAAGCTTATAGATGGATGCAATTTACGTTATTTCCCCACAACAGATGCTCAAGTCTTTGAAGCAGCAGCAGAATAGTTTATTTTATAGCAATTTATCAAACATTAGTTCTGTTTTCTAAAAAAATAGTTCTTTATAGGGTTTTTTATATACTCTCATTGTGCTTGGTATTGTTTCTCTGTGAACATAAATTTGGACTACTAGTATAGGTGAATATAAGTGCGTATATCTGTCGGCCCCCACAACAAATTGCAATATCTGCAGTATATAAATTCTCAGGATTGTCTCCATTCTTATTTTCAATAGCTAAAGGATCTGTATTTAATGACAATAATATAATGCTCATAAAGGTGGCACAAGTACATATTTAGGAGGTATTGAAACATGTTGCAGAAATAAGATCACATATGGCCACTAATCAAATATTACAATAGTCTTGTCAAAATAGTAATTTTTTATTTGCACTGGCTTTGTTGTTTTTTACTTGTTCTTTAGTTGTTTTTTAGTTGTCCCTATGGAACAAAGCATGCCAGGCACATCTTGTGTCGGGTTGTGCTTATCCATAAGATCTTCTTGGCAAAGATACTGGAGTTGGTTGTCAGTTCCTTCTCCAATAGACTGGGATTTTTTCAACCACTCTGCTATGACCTGTCCATCTTGGGTTACCCTACATGGTATAGCTCACAGTTTCATTGAAGTACACATCCCCTTCACCACAACAGGATAGTAACCCAGTACTGATTTTTTTGTGGTGTTATTGACTTTCACATCACAATAGAAGCAGGTTTAGTGGGGATATGAAGAATTAGAGTCATGCTTAGATGAAGATGATGAAAACAATTATTGTTTTGTTCTGAAGGTTTGGAATCCAGCATTTTCATGTATTACTAATGTTTCATTTTATGTTTTTGTAAAAAAAAGGCTAACACTAGATTCTGATAATTTTATTTCAGAATGTTTGAAACGGTAAAAGCAGTGTCCTGTGCTACGGTGGAGGTTTAGCAGGTGGAGTTAGCATGATCATATAACAATATATAAAAATATGTTCTGGAATAATTAAAATGATTCGGAAGTCAGAATATGTAACAAAAAGTTCACTTCCTATCCAATCAGGAGCACAATTCCTATAATAAAAATAGCAATAATGGCTACATAACAACTAAGGGCCATATTAAATTCCACGCTAGTAACTCCAACGTGAAGCTCGTAACGGCTGCGTGCTGGAAATTACAGTGCTATTAAAATAGAAAGGCTACATGCTACGAGCTGGAGACGCAAAACAGTAAACCATATGTCGGCCGGTGGCTTTGCGGGCTAGAACGTAATCAATTAAGCAAGCCCATATTTACGGGTTTAGATGGAGCCAATGAAAACAGAAATCTTCAGCATTGCATCCCAAATGGAGGATTGATTTCAAAGTCTTAAGGGGTTCAAATATGATCTACGAGCGAACCCACATTCCAGTCACAATGCAATATTAATAAAGCTGCAAATATGATATGCTATCACATGCGAATTACAGTATATGTATTAACACATTGATTGCCGGGATCGATATAACACAAAAAATTTGCATGAAATTAAGTATTTTTCGGAGCCGATTTGCGGGCTTAAGAATGTTGTGCTATTAATTCTAAGACCTAACATCACTTTCCCTTTTAATATCAGTACAGTAGTGTGTTTTTATGTATATTACTAGTGCTGCGTATTGGACTTTACCCCCCTTGCGGGTCCTCTGGAGCACACATTGGGCTTTGGGATCCATTTGCATGTTATGGGCTTGCTTGTGAGTGACTTCTTTGCAATTTAATAGCTCAATCAGAAACGTAGTGGTTACGGGCTTGACAGATCAAAGGATTTACGGGCAGGAAGATCAACGTTGCTCACCACGTGGGCTTTTTTCGGCCCTGCTGCGTCTTAACCCGCAAGTTGCATTACGGGGCTTATATAATAGCTGTAAATCATAAAATTTGAGTTACGGGCTACGTTTTAAAAAGTAGCCCGAATTTAAAAGGTCTGCAAATAACTTAAATAAAATACATGTTTGGTAGCATACTTAAAGCCACTAGAAAAACTGGACCAGCAGCAGAGTTAGTAAATGGAGGGCAAAAACAAATGTATGTGCCCCCCTCTATCACCCTTACCCTCCCATTTACATGCCTATATCCCCCATAACTCCCTTTCTGTCCCCCTTCTATCCCCTATACCCCCTCTCTGTCCCCCCTTACCTCTCCTCTGCCCCACAAATGCTCCATCTGTTCCCTATTTGAACTGTAGCTGCTGGATTCATTGGTGGTTCAGTGGAGGAACGGAGTCCCACCCCTGCCTGCGCATCCTCTCGGCAGCATAAGGACTCCCGAATTACGTCATAGCTACGTCCCTACGCTGGGGCCCAAAGGTCGATTGCACTGGGCCCCTATTAAGCTGTCCTCTGTGCATAGCACTGCTTGCACCAACGTTAGCTCCGCCATTGAACTGGACATCCACAGAGTATCAGAGTGGAAGCCTGGTATAAAAAATCTTCCTGATTAATTATTTTGTTGATGTTTCCCTCCACATGAATCAACTGATAATCTTCATTACTCACCTGATGTAGGCAACGCATGCCTCTAACCGATTATTTTGGCTATGGGTACTTTTTACTCTAAATGTTTAGATGTATTGTATTGACTCAAGCTCGTAATTTACCTCCTTAAGCCTAAACTAGTAACCCCTGCCTTTTTAAGGAGGATTTCAAGGGGCGTTGTGAAGATCCCAAAAAGAGGCTCTATTTAGCCACAGGCTATTCCTGCCTTTGATCACAGGAATTCAGGCGATTTCGTTGGAGGAACGTGTCTCTCGGCGACCGGCAGTCATATCAGTACATCTTAAAGAAATACACCATAGTCTATGTATTTCAGAAGCATTGTTTAATATGGACCTCTTACTGCATCTCTAAACAGGAACTGACCCCAGACAAAGGATTTCCCTTTTCCAATTACATCACAGTGGGCTGAACACATTCAAATCCCCCACCCAGATTAGCTTCCCTTTCCTTTTAAAGTACAGAATTGTGTGTTTAATTGCTGCTGCGACTATAAGTGTTTAAAAATGCCCTCGCAAGTCCTATTTCTTACTCGCAATATTTTTGACAAGAAAGTGATACTTTTTTAATTTGTGGCTCAGACTTAATTTGGGAGCTAGAGCTATGGAACTAATAGAATATTGATTTTAACTTTAATTATTTAGCGCTCGTAATGCTTGAGCTGTGCTAAAACCAATTGAGTTCTAAGGACGATTTTGCATCTTTGGCTGTCCTGTAGTGATTGTGAGTAGCTGATAGAATATGTGGCAATATTAAGAGTGATTTTAAATTTGTTTAAATTTACAAATTGGGCAATAGAATAGGACCCATAGTACTCAGTAGATCTACAAAGAAAGATTTCTGTTGGTGGGAATAGAATATGGGAAGTCAAGAGTAGGAGCATTTAGTGGGTCTGTAAGGTTTCCTGACAATGCTATAGTTGGAAGTCCTTATTGGGCCAAGATAAGGCAGCAATTATAAAGTACAACTAAAAGGAAAGTAACAGTAAGAATGCAGACAACTGCACTTTAAAGAGCATCCTCTTGGCTCAATACAAATTGCATCCCAAATGTATTTATTATGTCATTATTTATTATAACACCCAATTGTCTCACCATTCACATGTAGTACAAATGTTTGTGTAATATGATAAGATATAGCATTATAGCATTTTTTTTTCAACTTATTTTATTTATGCTAATAGCAGATGGAAACAATCTAGCGACTCATCTTTGATCCATCCAATTTTCCCTTAGTGACCTTAAATTTACCCTAACAAATAACAACAACAAGGTATCTGATTTCAACATGAATAATGGCAAATGTTAAAAGCAAAAAATATTTTCAAACATAATCATAAATCTTTTAAAGTTTGTGATAATGAAAAAAAAACTGGAATGTCCAGAGTGGTTAGCCAATATTCATATCCGGAATGAGTCAGATACCAGGTTTCTATAAAATTAAGTGAAGATAAATAATGAAATGCCCATATGTTATTTCAAGTAATTGTTTTCTGTGCAGTATCTCCTCCTTCACAATATGATAATATAATAAATCAGAGTGACTTCACTGTTGGAATAGCATACAAATGTATAAAATTATGAATATATACAATCTAGTAAATCCATGTCTTGTCAGTAAAATACAAAGGACAGGATTACGTGATGTTTTGATAAATTACACCAATACACACATTTTACTGAATTTCTTGCTGCAACACAGCCATAGGAAAAATCCTGAAAACTCGGATGTCACGTTAATTGACAGAAACATGTCATAAAACTGTGTGTTTCCCTTTCAAACGCCGACTGTGTTGTAGCTTTACCAGTTAACCCGGAGTTGGAGGGATTTTTGCTAGAGTGGGATAAGGAGCTTGTTAAATCTATAAATGCATATTAAATGTTTTGGAGAGTAAGCAGGAGTTGTACTTATTTTACTGATTTTCTATTTTCATATAATTACTCTACACTTAATTTACTCAGTACAGTATATAGTAACACAGTGATCAAATGATCATACAATGTTATTAACTCATATACTATTGTTCTCTTATTTCAGCAGCCAGGAGGTTCAGTTCCTCCATGGAGACTGAGACAGGAGAGGAAGAACCGTATTATGCCCCTGCCATGAGGATCAGTGACAAGAGGAGGAGGGGGAGCTACAGGGAGGTGAGGAGGCACAACTTGATGCTGGAGTCCTACATGGCTAGGCTGCTCTAGTCGTTGGATTTTCTAGAGTGCACTCATCCACATTGATGTCATCCAGCATGCTCTGGTTACAGGTACTGCCTCCTCCATTCCAGAGGCCTCCACCGAACACCTGCAGCCTAGCCACTCCTCACCTACCTCAATGCCTTTGCTACTACCAGTGCTGCTGCCTCCTGGGGGGATGCCTCCATCTGCAACCCCCCTCAAATAGAGAGAAGAAGTGCTGCCATATTATTTTGCTATATCTTTGCACATGCCCAACAGCATGGGTGTACCCAAGATTGGCCTTGGTGGAGGTCAGTTTTCTGTTGCTCCATGTGCCTCTCCAAAGCCTCATTGTGTGTTTGTTGGCTTTCCTGAATATAGATGACTAAAATATTTAAATGGCTCATGTAACGGAACCCATCACTGTTTTACCCTGTTTTATGGTTATGGTTAAAATATGATCACATTGCTGTACTGTAGATATGTTGTTTTATGTTCTACAGAATAAATTGGCTCAGAATATTACAGCTACTAGGCTAATAGATAATCCTATTACAGAGACTCCTCATAAGATAAGGAAGTCTATTGTATAAAGTGTTTTCATTATGAGACATAAGAACAAAGAGAAGTATAATCTGAACAATGTCTGATTGTATCAAAGTAGCCAGGTAGCCTCAGGGAGGTGTGACCACACCTATTGTCTCTCTATGTGTATTGTGTGGCCAAATATGGGGGATGTGTATTGCCTGTGGAAAGAGATGTGTATGTATATTTCTGCATAACAAAATAAAGACAGTATTCTTTGACTCCCAATTGAGTGTCATCCAATATGGGTGGTCTGGGCTTCTGAGACTGCAGTGCTTCTTGGATATTTTACCGTATACCAGCGGAGATACTGGACTTCGTGTTCCAACTCCGTTACAGCTCATTTGAGCCTTTGTTAGTGTTACATATTATTTGTAAGGCCATGTTTTTTCTTGCAGTGTGTGTCTTTAATTGCAGTATACATCTGTCCTCAACACTTTTAATACTAACATATGGTCCAAACTATAAATACATTTTTTTTGCCTATTTGTTAAAACTGTTCAATTAATTCTAATGAATTTCTATGAATTCCCATGCTTTAAGGTACATGATTGTGTGTTTAACTGCTGTTACAGCTATAATAAGTGTTTGAAAAAGCACGTGTGAATCCTATTTAGTACTCATAATATTTTTGACAGGAACTTGATACTTTTTTCATTTGCAGGTCAGACTTAATTTGTGAGCTAGAGCTGTGGGTCTAATAGAATATCAATTTTGTGCAACTTTCACTTTAATTAGTTAGCACTTGTAATATTGTAATAAGCTGTGGTGAAGATCCATAGTGGTTGTGGGAGGGTAAGTCGTAATTGGATTGAGAGTAGCTAATAGAATATGTGCCAATATTAAGTGATTCTAAGTGTGTATACTAGAGATGTCCCGAATAGTTCGCCGGCGAACTGTTCCTGGCGAACATAGCATGTTCGCGTTCGCGGCGAACTGCAAACATATGCGAGATTCGAGCCGCCCCCTATACTTTATCATTGAGCAAACTTTGACCCTGCATGTCACAGTCAGCAGACACATTCCAGCCAATCAGCAGCATACACTCCCTTCCAGAGCCTTCTAACTCATGGACAGCAGCCATTTTGGAATCATAACTAACTTGCAATCCCCAACACCCCTCACCCTAACCCTAACACCCCTCACACTTATCCCTAACACCCCTCACCCTAACACCTATCCCTAACACCCCTCACCCTAACCCTAACACCCCTCACACTTATCCCTAACACCTAACACTAACACCTAACCCTAACACCCCTCACACTTATCCCTAACACCCCTCACCCTAACACCTATCCCTAACACCACTCACCCTAACCCTAACACCCCTCACACTTATCCCTAACACCCCTCACCCTAATACCTATCCCTAACACCCCTCACCCTAACCCTAACACCCCTCACACTTATCCCTAACACCCCTCACCCTAACACCTAACCCCCTCACCCTTATCCCTAACACCCTTCACCCTAACACCTAACCCCCTCACCCTTATCCCTAACACCCCTTACCCTACCACCCCTCACACTTATCCCTAACACCCCTCACCCTAACCCTAACACCCCTCACACTTATCCCTAACACCCCTCACCCTAACACCTAACCCTAACACCCCTCACCCGAACACCTATCCCTAACACCCCTCACCCTAACCCTAACACCCCTCACACTTATCCCTAACACCCCTCACCCTAACACCTAACCCCCTCACCCTAACACCTAACCCCCTCACCCTTATCCCTAACACCCCTTACCCTAACACCCCTCACACTTATCCCTAACACCCCTCACCCTAACCCTAACACCCCTCACACTTATCCCTAACACCCCTCACCCTAACACCTAACCCTAACACCCCTCACCCTAACACCCCTCACACTTATCCCTAACACCCCTCACACTAACCCTAACACCCCTCACACTTATCCCTAACACCTAACCCTAACACCTAACTCTAACACCCCTTACACTTATCCCTAACACCTCTCACCCTAACACCTAACCCTAACACCCCTCACACTTATCCCTAACACCCCTCACCCTAACACCTAACCTTAACACCCCTTACACTTATCCCTAACACCCCTCACCCTAACACCTAACCCTAACACCCCTCACACTTATCCCTAACATCCCTCACCCTAACCCTAACACCCCTCACACTTATCCCTAACAACCGTCACCCTAACCCTAACACCCCTCATACTTATCCCTAACACCTAACCCTAACACCTAACCCTAACACCCCTCACACTTATCCCTAACACCCCTCACCCTAACACCTATCCCTAACACCCCTCACCCTAACCCTAACACCCCTCACACTTATCCCTAACACCCCTAACCCTAACACCCCTCACACTTATCCCTAACACCCCTTACCCTAACCCTAACACCCCTCACACTTATCCCTAAGACCTAACACCCCTCACACTTATTCCTAACATGCCTCACCCTAACACCCCTTAAACTTATCCCTAACACCCCTCACCCTAACAACCCTCACACTAAGCCCTAACACCCCTCACCCTAACACCTAACCCCTCACCCTTATCCCTAACACCCCTTACCCTAACACCCCTCACTCTTATCCCTAACACCCCTCACCCTAACCCTAACACCCCTCACACTTATCCCTAACACCCCTCACCCTAACACCTAACCCTAACACCCCTCACCCTAACCCTAGACACAGGGAGGGGGGAAACAGACACAGGGGAGGATGATGAGGTAGGGGGGAACCAGACACAGGGGAGGATGATGAGGGAGGGGGTAAAGAGATACAGGGGAAGATGATGAAGGAGGTGGGAGGATGATGAGGGAGGGGGATGAGACACAGGGGAGGGTGATGAGGGAGGGGGAAACAGACACAGGGGAGGATGATGAGGGAGGGGGTAAAGAGATACAGGGGAGGATGATGAGGGAGGGGGTAAAGAGATGCAGGGGAGGATGATGAGGGAGGTGGGAGGATGATGAGGGAGGGGGGATGAGACACAGGGGAGGGTGATGAGGAAGGGGGCAAAGAGACACAGGGGAGGATGATGAGGGAGGGGGGGGAAGAGACAAAGGGGAAGATGATGAGGGAAGGGGGAAAGAGACATAGGGGAGGATGATGAGGGAGGGGGAAAAGAGACACAGGGGAGGGTGATGAGGGAGGGGGGAACCAGACACAGAGGAGGATGATGAGGGAGGGGGGTAAAGAGATACAGGGGAGGATGATGAGGGAGGTGGGAGGATGATGAGGGAGGGGGGAAGAGACACAGGGGAGGGTGATGAGGAAGGGGGGAAAGAGACACAGGGGAGGATGATGAGGGAGGGGGGAAGAGACACAGGGGAGGATGATGAGGGAGGGGGTAAAGAGATACAGGGGAGGATGATGAGGATGATATAACTTCTGCAAGTGCACAGTGCCACTCATATCTGTTGTCACAGTAGCTTGCAAGCATAGTACCAATCTGTCAAAACCTGTAATGATGAATGAGGTGTAGAGTAGCCTGGTTCCCTTATCATCTACAGGTTGAGACCTAATGTTTGGGTGACTCCAGACCAACACATGAGTACAAGCAGCACACAAACTCAAAGCCGCCATCCTCCTCCTGGTCCAGCATCATCAGCCACATCAACCACTGCTGTCCTCCTTGCCCCCTCTCAACCATCCGCCACGCCTTCTCTCGCCTTGAGCAGTTCCTGCTCATCTGCCCATAGTCAGGTGCCTGTAAAGGACATGTTTGAGCGTAAGAAACTAATGTCACAAAGTGCCCCAAATATGAAGTGGTACGACCAACCAAGCATCTTTT
The DNA here is from genome assembly GCA_027410445.1 of Discoglossus pictus. Lineage (NCBI taxonomy): Eukaryota > Metazoa > Chordata > Amphibia > Anura > Alytidae > Discoglossus > Discoglossus pictus. Next base: position 60,812,803 of record CM050163.1, on the reverse strand, counting down.
TCCATCTCCCGGTCCCAAAAATCCAGGCCTTATACTCGTGCCCTGATAGGTGATGTAACAAGTATTAAACTGATAAGAGTAGTACTTACAAACACGCCACTCCTATTTGGTGGCACCTTTGATTGCACGCGCCGTGCCCCAAATTTGAAGTTATACGTCCAACCAAGTATCTTTTTCCATCTCCCGGTTCCAAAAATCCAGGCCTTATACACGCCTCCTGATAGGTGCTGTAACAGGTATTAAACTGATAAGAGTAGTACTTACAAACACGCCTCTCCTATCTGGTGGCACCTTTGACTGCACGCGCCGTGCCCCAAAATTGAAGTGACACAACCAACAAAGCATCTTTTTCGATCTCCCGGTTCTAAAAATCCAGGCCTTATACTCGTGCCCTGATAGGTGATGTAACAAGTATTAAACTGATAAGAGTAGTACTTACAAACACGCCACTCCTATCTGGTGGCACCTTTGATTGCACGTGCCGTGCCCCAAAATTTAAGTGACACGACCAACAAAGCATCTTTTTCGATCTCCCGGTTCTAAAAATCCAGGCCTTATACACGCCCCCTGATAGGTGCTGTAACAGGTATTAAACTGATAAGAGTAGTACTCACAAACACGACACTCCTATCTGGTGGCACCTTTGATTGCACGTGCCGTGCCCCAAAATTGAAGTGATACGACCAACAAAGCATCTTTTTCCATCTCCTGGTTCTAAAAATCCAGGCCTTATACACGCCCCCTGATAGGTGACGTAACAAGTATTAAACTGATAAGAGTAGTACTTACAAACACGCCACTCCTATCTGGTGGCACCTTTGATTGCACGTGCCGTGCCCCAAATTTGAAGTGATACGACCAACCAAGTATCTTTTTCCATCTCCCGGTTCCAAAAATCCAGGCCTTATACACGCCTCCTGATAGGTGCTGTAACAGGTATTAAACTGATAAGAGTAGTACTTACAAACACGCCACTCCTATCTGGTGGCACCTTTGAGTGCACGTGCCGGGCCCCAAAATTGAAGTGACACGACCAACAAAGCATCTTTTTCGATCTCCCGGTTCTAAAAATCCAGGCCTTATACACGCCCCCTGATAGGTGCTGTAACAGGTATTAAACTGATAAGAGTAGTACTCACAAACACGACACTCCTATCTGGTGGCACCTTTGATTGCACGTGCCGTGCCCCAAAATTGAAGTGATACGACCAACAAAGCATCTTTTTCCATCTCCTGGTTCTAAAAATCCAGGCCTTATACACGCCCCCTGATAGGTGACGTAACAAGTATTAAACTGATAAGAGTAGTACTTACAAACACGACACTCCTATCTGGTGGCACCTTTGATTGCACGTGCCGTGCCCCAAATTTGAAGTGATACGACCAACCAAGTATCTTTTTCCATCTCCCGGTTCCAAAAATCCAGGCCTTATACACGCCTCCTGATAGGTGCTGTAACAGGTATTAAACTGATAAGAGTAGTACTTACAAACACGCCACTCCTATCTGGTGGCACCTTTGATTGCACGTGCCGTGCCCCAAAATTGAAGTGATACGACCAACAAAGCATCTTTTTCCATCTCCTGGTTCTAAAAATCCAGGCCTTATACACACCCCCTGATAGGTGACGTAACAAGTATTAAACTGATAAGAGTAGTACTTACAAACACTCCACTCCTATCTGATGGCACCTTTGATTGCACGTGCCGTGCCCCAAAATTGAAGTGATACGACCAACAAAGCATCTTTTTCCATCTCCTGGTTCTAAAAATCCAGGCCTTATACACGCCCCCTGATAGGTGCTGTAACAGGTATTAAACTGATAAGAGTAGTACTTACAAACACTCCACTCCTATCTGGTGGCACCTTTGATTGCACGTGCCGTGCCCCAAAATTGAAGTGATACGACCAACCAAGCATCTTTTTCCAGCTCCCGGTTCCAAAAATCCAGGCCTTATACACGCCCCCTGATATGTGCTGTAACAGGTATTAAACTGATAAGAGTAGTACTAATTAACACAACTTATAATAATGCAGAGAGAGGCAACGCAGTGAGAGGAGTCTGAAGAAGAGGAGTCAGAGGAGGAAGGTGGCTTTGAGGAGGTGGAAGACCAAACACAGCAGGCGTCCCAGGGGGCTTGTTGTCACCTTTCGGGGACCCTTGGTGGCTGGGTAGAGGAAGAGACCTTCAATGACATCAGTGAGGACAAGGAACGGGACATGGCTAGCTTGGTATCCAACCTTGTGCAAATGGGGAGTTTGCGGTTGTGCAAAGGGACTGTTTGCGGTTGTTTGCGGTGCATTAAACGGGGAGTTTGGTCTGTCACTGTGAAGCGGGTTTAACCATTACACTACCTGATCGATACAACATCATACCTGATGTTTTAAAGCACGTTATTCCAAACAATTTAGGAATGTTAGGTAATTTATGCCCTTTATGGCTTAAAACCAGACTCTGCATCAACTATGTAATTTTCCGTGGGAGTTTTGCCATGGATCCCCCTCCGACATGCCACAGTCCAGGTGTTAGTCCCGTTGAAACAACTTTCCCATCACTATTGTGGCCAGAAAGTCTCCCTGTGGGTTTTAAAATTCGCCTGCCCATTAAAGTCTATGGCGGTTCGCCGGGTTCGTCGGTTCGCGAACATTTGCGGCGGATCGCGTTCGCGGTACGCGAACAGAAAATGTTATGTTCGCGACATCACTAGTGTATACATTTATGAGTTGGGTTTATCTGGTTATACTCACTAAGATGAGATCTTCGCCAAGAAGAAAACCATGAAAAGCAGGTTATTTAATTGGCATTTCATTGAATATAGCCCAACAGGTTTACCAAGCTAAGGATATGTTTGTATTAAATTACATTTTTATATTTTCTGTACCTATAACATATCAAAACCCAAGTTAATCTGCAGCCACTACTATTCACTTAGTATGAAAAACCTTTTTAATTATTGTGTTATTCTCTTTTATAATATTCTATAAATAATCTTCTAATTTTAAGAAGAGGCATCATAGAAATATTGAGAAAAGATCTCATCTTTGCTCCTCAAAGGTACCCTGAAGTCAGGATATCTCCTATGCACCATCAGATAATGGGTGGAAAAGCATATAAAAATGCTGCCATAACTGACCTATGACTGTTTGCAGTCAGTGGTTGTCTGCTGCCTCTATCATACAAGCTACAATGGCCAAATAAACGAATTAAAATTAGCTGTATAGTGAAGCAATGAGTTCTCTGATATTTAGATATTCCTTAGATATATTATTTTTCATTACTTTTCAATAATGTAAATAAATAGCTTTGTAGTTAAGATGCTGGGCAGTGTTGATATAGACCTGGGTTCTAGTCTCATCAATGCATTTTAACAGTAATTTTTATTTTCATCACATGATACAACTGCAATTATATACTAACTGTAATGGTTAATTTACTGTATGTGTATCATATGACGTTAAGTAGTACTTAGGTGTAATTTTAAGAAAACAAGAGCTTTTTCCATGTGCTATTCTACTCTCTATCTGATGCAGAACACATATCGAGTTCTGAATCCATCTATGGTTTAATCTTTCATACGATCTCACTATCAAATCTAAAAGACTATGGGCCTCATTCAATTGCGATTTGGCCAATCGAATAGGGCTCTAAATAAGCACATAACATATATTTTTTAAAAAAAAACGTTTTTGGTTAGTGGAAACCTTGCTTTTGGATAGATGTTTACTAAGTAAAAACTTCTTTAAAAAAATATGTTATGTGCTTATTTAGACCCCTATTCAATTGGCCAAATTGCAATTGAATGAGGGCCTATATGCTTACACAGGCTTCACCATACTTTTTTTTCTGGTTCATATACTGTCTATCACATTCACATCAGGCTTCTTTAGACTTGACCATGAGCCCTATCTGAGAAAAATGTCTGGAAGAATAAAAATACAGTTTAATCATACTAGTGATAGCATTTTGGGTAGTTTTTTGGACAAAGAACACTACAAATTGTCATAATTTTGATTGTCAAAAATCAGCTTTACATCTGTTTGTTTAGTAGTGAGGGAACATAATGCTGCAAAATAAGTTTGAAACATTTTAAAACATTTTAATGAAAGTAAAACAGCCTATTTCCTTCATTGTTTGTAATAGCATTATAAATTACTTGGCATCATTTTATTAAATATAAATAGGATTCTATAAATTCTTGACCCCAAAAAAACAAACTCTAGATCTTTGTAATAGCCTAAATGCATGTTAATCTATGTTACAAGAAATTTAAAGCAGCATACAGGGATACATTTAGTGTTATGTATGTATTTAGAATAGAGTCATTGTACATTTAAAAAAATGGACAGTAAATTTGATGTTTAATTTTGCAATAAAAAAATAATTAAAAAATTATGACATATAAAGATGTGTGGTTGCTGCTTTAAATAATGGGCTCTACAACACTGACAAAAATAATTTAAAAGCATTGTTTTTACTTAAAATGAATCTATAACTTCAAAACCTGTTACTGTGAAGGAAGAGCTAGAGAGTGATGGCTTAGGGACAGCCTAATTAAGGGAAAGTTGACAGTAGAAAATACTGTTTCTGTGGCAGCATAATTCTTAGCTGTTACTTCATACAGATATACCAACAAAAAAAAATCAATTTTGCATAATCAGAGCTACAATTTTAGTCATTTTTGGCAGGTTTGCTTTACTGAACTACTCACAATGCTGTGTTGGGTTATTTATCAAGCATACCAGGCTAAATACACTTGTGAAGTCGAAAAAACTCATGTAGTTGATGCAGCTTCAGGCACACAGGACTATAGTTGCACACAGGCATTCTGCCATAGATGAAGTCATACAGTTTCACAAAAGTTTCCAATCAGTCACCTCAAAATGTCTTTATTTGATTAAATATTTAGGGTGTATCTTCCTGAGCTACATCTTGCTTTGAAATGTTTGGTCACTGAACCTGACATTTCCAGCACTACCAATGACAAAGGGCACGATTATAGTGCGGCTGAAAGGGCCCGGAGACCATACACTACTCTACAGAATAATAAAAAAAAAATATGTATATATATATATATATATATATATATATATATATATATAATGTCACTAAATAGCACACAGTCCCTATCAACATCCACCCCCACACAGCACCCACCCCTCTTCACATTCATCTTTACATAGCATTCATTCCTTGTCAGCAGCCATCCACTCTCAGCATCCATACCCACACACTACCCAGCCCCTCTCAGCATCCACCTCACAAAAGTTAAAAATAAAAACAAATGAGGGAGGGTAAATGATGCCTATGCCCCTCTACCCCCCCCCCCCCCTTACTCAAAATGAGTCTGGATGCCCCATGAGACTCTTGGGTCCCACTTTGCCAAACCCTTGTAGGTTGGGGTGAGAATCTCATTAATCACTAAAATCCCCCTACCTACCATAATTAACAACAATTTGGCATTCTAATTTTAGATGTCATGGGGGGTACATATGGAATCTCATGGTGATAGAGATAGGGCCCTTCATGCCCCATGGGCACCTCAATAAGGGATGGGACAATATTTGTTTATTTTCTATAATGTTTGATATGCCCCCACACCAAAAGCACAAAGAATGGAAAGAAAGAGGGCCCCAATGGCTGCACAGGTGTAGAGGAGGGCTTGGGTGTTACCTTTGGTCATTACTGTTAATTAGGGGGTAGACGGATTAGGCGGAAGAGTCATATAGTTGCCAGATTAATTTTATTCTTTTCTAACTACTTCCATGCCAAAATGTTCTTTTCCTCACTGAAACTATATTTGTATCTTTCCCTTCTAGATTACTTATCTCTATTATAAGAAAAACATTTATGAGAGTAGACTCACTAAAGGGTGAGGCATGTGGAAAGACATGTAAAGGGTACCTAAATATAATTAAGGCTTTAAAAGGAAGTGAGTCTTATCAGCATTTAATTACCCTTAGGTCTCCATTTCATGGATTCCGTAAGAATTGACCCTCATGGCACTTAATATTAACCCCCATACCACGTGAGTCCTAAATGGACCTCCATAGGACCAAATATCAACCCCCTATACCATGAACAGACCACTATAGCACCTAACATTAACATCCATTCCACAGTGGCCCTTAACGGACCCCCATGGCCCTATATCATGGTGTTCTTCAACGGACCCTCATGGTACCTAATGTTAATCCCTATAACATGTTGGTTGTCATGGATCCCAAAGGCACACTTAATGCCACCACAGGAGTCCATATTGATATCAGTTAATATTAAGTGCCATGGGTGTCCATGATGACCCCTTTGATATTTGGGTTAATATTAGGTACTATGGGTGGCTATAATGACCCTTACGGTTATACTTTAGTTGAGGGAGCCTTTGTCTCCTAGTGGCTAGAGGTTATGAAGGGGGAATCCTTCGGATCACCGGGCTTATAGAAGATAGTGGATATGAATGGGGAATCCCAGGAGATCCCTGGGCTCATAGAAGATAGCAGGTAGGAAGTGGGAATCCTTGGGGATCCCTAGGCTCATAGAAGGTAGCTGGTAGGAAGGAGGAATCCCAGGGATCCCATGGCGCATGACTGGTAGCAGGTATTGGGAGGGAATGCCTAGACTCATAGGGGCTAGTATATATGAAGGGAAATCCCAGGAGATATCTGGGTTCATAGGGGGTAGCGGGTCATAGGTGGGCATGTTAGTAATATTGCAAGAACCCTCTGCATCAAGGACAACTGCACAAACAATTTGCCTCTGAAAAATATCTCATTTGCTGTAGTTCAGAAAGGACTGCGAGGTGAGGAGATGTAATATGGGAGTAAGAGCATGTATATGGTGTGTAAGTTACCATGTACCTTTATGTCCTTTAGATTGAGGCACCAAAATCTGATTTTTTTTAGTGGAATGCTGTGTCATGTTTTCATATACCACACATGGGTTTGAATATTTTAGTGTATAGATATACCTTATATCCCCTTTTGGATTGCTACCTTGTCGTGGTGAAGGGGGTTGCATACCTCAGTGGTTCTGTGAGCTAAACCACGTAGGGTCATCCAAGATGTGTAGGTGATAGCAGAGAGGTCAGACAAATCATGGTCCACTGGAGAAGGAACTGGCAATCCACTCCAGTATCTTTACCATGAGATACTTATGGATTAGCACACTCAGACATAAGATGTGCCTGGCACGCTGCAGACCATATTGTCACGGAGAGTCAGACACGACTGAACACACACACAACACATACCTTATATATCCAATAATCTCAGTTCTGTTGCAATTTATTATTAAACATGTTTAATATATTTTATTACTAAATTAAATTAAGTTTGAGCTGACTTCATTGTTGTCCAATTAAATGGATGCACAGATAATTTAATTCAATGTGTTTTCATACAAATATATGCCTCTAGAAAAAAACAGGTGAGGGACAGCAAGATGTATGCAAGGAAAATGATTATTATAATCATACTAGCAACTTGCCCGTCAAAAAATGACGGAAATAAAATCTGAAGCCATGGCCATGTTGTTTGCCACAGAATGTAAGGCTTTTGCTCTTGTGAGTACCTTCGGCGCTCATTGCGAGTCTCTCCCCTCGTGTACTTTTGCTCCTCTGAGCACCTTTGGCGCTGATTGTGAGCTCCGCGCTGAGATCCTTTGGCGCTATCGTGTGGCTCGCAATGAGCGCCCTTGGCGCTCATCTCGTGGCTCGCAATGAGCTCCTTTGGCGCTCATTGCGAGCCTCTCACCTCGTGTGCTTCAAGTTTTGTGCTTTGCAACGATCATCTTCGGCGCTCATCGCAAAGACAGATATATAAGTACAGTGTTAAATATACAATTTTTTTAGTGCAGTGTAAATTAGAAAATGTTTTCAGGTCTCAGAGCAGAATAAAGTGATTTAAATATGTAACTGCTTTGAGAGTCCTATCGCTGTCAGCCAATGAGCAGTAATCCAGATATATATAACTGCAGTGTAAAATGTAAGAATTTTTTAGTTCAGTGAAAATTATACATTTTTATTTTCCATTACTAATTAATAATTATCAAATTCATGTACATTAATAATTAATAAGTAATGAATAAATGTATTAGGAAGTGTGAAGCATTAATGTATTCATAAAGTAACGGCAGTGTAAAATATGCTATTTAGCGTATTTTGTTTTTATATATATATATTTTTTTAATAATTAACTAATTAATTAATAAATTAATATACAGTATTTATCGGCATATAACACGCACCGGCGTAAAAAAAAAAAAATCAAATAAAGAACTTTGAAGCAAAATCCTCCACCCCAACCTCCCTCCTCATCCTCAACCCCCTCCTCAACCTCCCTCCTCATCCTCCCTCCTCAACCCCCTCCTCAAACCCCCCATCCTTAACCCCCTCCTCCACCCCCATCCTCATCCTCTTTCCTCAACCCCCCTCCTCAACCTCAACCCCCCTCCTCAACCTCCCTCCTCATCCTCAACCCCCCTCCTCATCCTCAACCCCCCTCCTCATCCTCAACCCTCTCCTCAACCTCCCTCCTCAACCTCCCTCCTCATCCTCCCTCCTCAACCCCCCCATCCTCAACCCCCCCATCCTCAAATCCCCTCAACCCCCCAATCCTTATCCTCCTTCCTCAACACCCCTATCCTCAACCCCCCTCCTCAACCTCAACCCCCCTCCTCAACCTCAATCCCCCTCCTCAACCTCAACCCCCCACCTCATCCTCCCACCTCATCCTCAACCCCCCTCCTCATCCTCAACCTCCCTCCTCATCCTCAACCCCATCCTCATCCTCAATCCCCTCCTCAACCTCCCCATCCTCAAACCCCCTCCTCAACCCCCCCATGCTCATCCTCCCTCCTCAACCCCCCTATCCTCAACCCCCTCCTCAACCTCAACCCCCCTATCCTCAACCCCCCTATCCTCAACCCCCCTCCTCAACCTCAACCCCCCTCCTCAACCTCCCTCCTCATTCTAAACCCCCCTCCGCATTCTAACACCCCCTCCTCAACCTAAACCCCCCTCCTCCTCAACCTAAACCCACCTTACTTACCTTCTTCTGCTCCAGCCTCCGCTCCGCTCCTTGACCCGGTGACGTCACATGTGCGCCAGCGCGCCACGTCATTAGCATATACCGGGTGCATATACGTGGCGCGCTGGCGCACATGTGACGTCACCGGGTCAAGGAGCGGAGCGGAGGCCGGAGCTGAAGCAGGTAAGTGATGGGGAGGTATTTAGGGGGGTTTAGGTTGAGGAGGGGGGTTGAGGTTGAGGAGGAGGGGGGTTTAGGTTGAGGAGTGGGGGTTAGAATGCGGAGGGGGTTTAGAGTGAGGAGGGAGGTTGAGGATGAGGAGGGGGGAGGGAATATCGGCGTATAACACGCACCTATCATTTGCCCCCTATTTCCAGGGAGAAAAAGTGCGTGTTATACGCCGATAAATACGGTACTTTACCTATTTGTAATATATATATCCAGCAATCAATATACTGAAGAGCTAACAATCTCTTTTGATTTTCCTGTAGCATACAATGTACATTTGGACTGTCGCTGACCTGAGGAGAAAGTGTCAGCAATATCCCAACTGTTCATTAGAAATATGCTGCGTGCGCGAGAGCAAACCGTTTGTTTAGTTGGGGAAAAGCACCATTTTAGAATCGTAATGTTATTAGTTGCAAGTTAGTGTTGTAAAATGGCGGCGATTGTCTGTGTTACGCCGTTCGCAAGCATTTCCCGTCCTTCCTAATAGTGTATTTTGTACCTCGTACGTTCCTGGATAAAAGTCGTACGTGCCTGGCAGTGTTTTGCGCGGTTAGGGGTCGTGTAGCATCGTTTTAGTTTTTGGACCAAATTTTTTTTTCTTGCTAAGGCGATTTTTGAGTGCTGAAACTCTGCAAATTCAGCTTAAATTTGCGTGCCACGTCACTCCCAGACGTTCCAGCTGTCCCCCCGTGATGTGTGTAAGGTTTTTTTCTTTATCTTTTTTTGGTGTTTTTATGGTTTTTCGATTGGCGTGGTTCAGCCGTTAAATTTGTATGTTTGCGGGGTGCGGGGTCCGGATTTTTTGCGGGTCCAAATTTTTTCCAGGGTCCTGATTTTTGAAAAGTGTTACGGGCCGTAATTTTTTGACAGGATTTTTCAAAACTGCTACGGTACTCGCACTGTCAATTGGATAATTAAGATTTCTGTTGAAATATATATATATATATATATATATATATATATATATATATATTTGGGACAATATATATTTGGAGCACAATATTAAATACCCTAGTTTATAGGTATGCTTTTTCAGCTACTTTCTCTATGTCCCAATATCTTACTGTCGTTCTGTCACCTGACTCATAAGTCCTGTCTCTCTCATTCTGCTTGTCTTTCTGTCACATTTACTTTCTCTGTCTCTCTGTCTGTCTCACTATACATGTCTCTTTGTTTTGTTTTTTGTTTGCCTCACTCGCTTCTGCCTTACTCTCCCTACTAAACTATATGTTGATGTATTTCTGTCCCTCTGTAATATTGTCTCTGTTTTCCCTCTGTGCTTCTCTCTCTGTGTATTCCTGTCTCTGTCTTTTTAACCCCTCTCCTAAAAGCCATAGGGGATTGAAGATTAGTCTCAAAATTGAGACAGTCTTAAAAGCCAGTAAGATGTCAGTAAAGTACAGCTATTGGATAGAAAAGGCTGGTTTATTAAGTTATGCATACTTTTATTGAATAAAGCAAAAGCGTAATTGCAAACAGAAATAAACAAGATTGAAGTAGAGTCTGTACAAATCCTATCAGAATAAATTGATAACATTTAAAGCAAAATAAACAGTCTGGAGACTAATAGGCCAAATATTTTACCAAAAAATACACCTTGGCTAAAACTCTAATTGTTTCTTGGGATCAGGTTTCCTACAGAAAGAACATTATGGAAACAAAAACATAACTCAAAATAATTTTATTTCACTTCCACTTTGTTTCATGTGGCTTTTGTTTGGAAAAAAAAAGATGGCCAAGCAATCAAGTACGTTATACATGTGATTTATGGTATAAGTTGTTTAAAATACTTTTTTAATATAAATGTAAAGATATAGTTTAAAAAAAAAATATTTTTTAAATGATAATTCTCAGCTACAGTATATTAACTGCATACATTTTTTAAATGAAAAATAGATTTACCATGAAATAAATGTATGCTTTCACATGCTATTCAGTCAAACGCAGAAGTGGGCAAGTTCTGACCTGAAGGGACAAACAGAAACCTGGATTTTAGGATATCCTTTCTGTGCACAGGTACAGTGGATATAAAAAGTCTACACACCCCTGTTAAAATGTCAGGGTTCTGTGCTGTAAAAAAATTAGACAAAGATAAATCATTTCAGAACTTTTTCCACCTTTAATGTGACCTATAAACTGTACAACTCAATTAAAAAACAAACTGAAATCTTTTAGGTAGAGGGAAGAAAAGAAAAAAAAGAAAAATTATGTGGTTGCATAAGTCTGCACACCCTCTTATAACTGGGGATGTAGCTGTGTTCAGAATTAAGCAATCACATTCCAAATCGTGTTAAATAGGAGTCAGCATACACCTGCAATCATTTAAAGTGCCTCTGATTAACCCCAAATAAAGTTCAGCTGCTCTAGTTGGTCTTTCCTGAAATTTTCTTAGTCGCATCCCACAGTAAAAGCCATGGTCCACAGAGAGCTTCCAAAGCATCAGAGGGATCGCATTGTTAGAAGGTATCAGTCAGGAGAAGCATACAAAATAATTTCCAGGGCATTAGATATACCATGGAACACAGTGAAGACAGTCATCATCGAGTGGATAAAATATGGCACAACAGTGACATTAACAAGACCTGGAGCTCCCTCCAAAATTTATGAAAAGACGAGAAGAAAACTGGTCTGCGAGGCTACCAAAAGGCCTACAGCAACATTAAAGGAGCTGCAGGAATATCTGGCAAGTAGTGGCTGTGTGGTACATGTGACAACAATCTCCCGTATTCTTCATATGTCTGGGCTATGGGGTAGAGTGGCAAGTTGAAAGCCTTTTCTTACGAAGAAAAACATTCAGGCCAGGCTACATTTTGCAAAAACACATCTGAAGTCTCCCAAAAGCATGTGGGAAAAGGTGTTATGGTCTGATGAAACCAAGGTTGAACTTTTTGGCCATAATTCCAAAAGATATGTTTGGTGCAAAAACAACACTGCACATCACCAAAAGAACACCATACCCACAGTGAAACATGGTGGTGGCAGCATCATGCTTTGGGGCTGTATTTCTTCAGCTGGAACTGGGGCCTTAGTTAAGATAGAGGGAATTATGAACAGTTCCAAATACTAGTCAATATTGGCACAAAACCTCCAGGCTTCTGCTAGAAAGCTGAACATGAAGAGGAACTTCATTTTTCAGCATGACAACGACCCAAAGCATACATCCAAATCAACAAAGGAATGGCTTCACCAGAAGAAGATTAAAGTTTTGGAATGGCACAGCCAGAGCCCAGACCTCAATCTGATTGAAAATCTGTGGGGTGATCTGAAGAGGGCTGTGCATAGGAGATGCCCTTCGCAATCTGACAGATATGGAGTGTTTTTGCAAAGAATAGTGGGCAAATCTTGCCAAGTCAAAATGTGCCATAGACTCATACCCAAAAATGTGATAGACTCATACCCAAAAAGACTGAGTGCTGTAATAAAATCAAAAGGTGCTTCAACAAAGTATTAGTTTAAGGCTGTGCATACTTATGCAACCATATTATTTTATTTTTATATTTTTTCTTCCCTCTACCTAAAAGATTTCAGTTTGTTTTTCAATTGAGTTGTACAGTTTATAGGTCACATTAAAGGTGGAAAAAGTTCTGAAATGATTTATCTCATTTTTTTACAGCACAGAAACCTGCCATTTTAACAGGGGTGTGTTGACTTTTTATATCCACTGTAAGTCAATCAGGATACTGGAGAAGTGATTGACTCACCTGTGCGCAGCAGGGATATCCTCAAATCCAGGCATGTGTGTGGCCCCCCCAGGACCAAACCACCCACCCCGGGTCTAACGTTAAATTGGAAGGTGAACAAAAGAATATGGAGTTAACCAAGAACAAACTAGTTTGACTTAATGGTAGATAACATATTCTTGCTCTATTACATATGAATAATTACTATAAAAAAATGCAGTTTACCTGCATCATAAACTGAATATAAATGTTTACCGAAGTCCAAAAATGATAAGAATATTTATTTCTATGAGAAATATTGCCAGAGTTGTAGCATTTAAGTCATAATTTTTGTTATAAAAAATATTGTAATAAAGATTTAAAAAGTCATAGCCAAGACTGCAGAGAATCCACACGGCTTCCTACATTGATCTTGAGAATCCTTTTCTTACATTAACCTAAGGTTCATTTTAAATGGACATGCTTCAGTTGCTATCATCATTGCTGCTGCTATGGTTGGTATTACTTTACTAGCATTAAGTAAAATGAACATCTATTTAGAGAAGATGTGTGTCAGCAGAAGTGTCAGACTCATACTTTATCACTCTTGACTTCTTTATAGAATTTGCCCCAAGTTGATGCTACTTGTCTTTTGTGACACTGAGAATATTTTTTATAATATGATAAGGGTATGATGTACTAATTTGCCTTCAAGGGTGAATTACTGCAACATATTCCTCTTGCGTCTTACACTAGGGCATGCCACATTTAATTATGTACTTTATAGAATCATTAGCTCCAATTTAAAATGATTTTTAAGATGCTGTACAGAGACACACTTTCTAACATGCACAAGAAATGTGAGAAAAACCATTAAAAGGGAAATTCAACCACAGTAAAAGTAGCAACATATTGTTGAGCATGTTTAAAAATTCATATATTTTTAAACTCATAGGTGAACAACAAACATATTTTTAAAGGCATATACATGTATTAAAATATATTTAAGGATTTTCTAAATGCCATGTCTGATGAATCTCATAATTACCAAGATACATGAAAAATAACAAAAATGTAGAGCCAAGGGATATACAAATCCAACCAAACAAACATACGCCTGTTTAATTGCAGCAAAGTCTGAAGGTTATAACCATATTCTGCCTTATATTTTCCAGTTATTTTAGATAATCTTGCAGGTAATTTTTTTTTCTAAATCTTCTAGCTTTTTAAAAATGTTTATGCAATTTACCTGCTACCTTTAAGTGATAGAATCTCTCTCTCACTGTCTCTCTCTCTTCTTTTACTCTCTCACTCTCTCCCTCTCCTTCTCACTCTCTCTCTCCCTCTCCTTCTCACTCTCTCTCTCCTTCTTACTCTCTCTCCGTCCCTCTTTCTCTCTCCCTCTCCCCTCCTTCCCTCTCTCTCTCTTTCCCTCCTTCTCTCTTCTTCCCTCTCCTTCTCTCTCATTCCCTCTCCTTCTCTCTCCTTTCCTCCTCTCTCCCTCCCTCCTCTTTCCCTCCCTCTCTCCCTTCGGCGCCCATTGAGAGCCTCGCAATGAGCGGATCTGCTGCTGATTGCAAGCTTTGTAATGCGAGCGTTACACACAAACTCGCAGTACAACAACTATATTAGTGATATTTTAGACACTAGAAAAGTTTCT